>JAIPRM010008601.1:0-15700 GCA_025469315.1 Stegophylla sp. TES_Ste_2020
AAAATTTTGAAAATGTGAAAAAAAATTTTGGACATTTTTCTAACATTTTTTTTTTCTCATTTATTTTTTATATTATTAACTTCCCTCGTTCAGAATCGTTTTATTGAAGAAATAATTTATCGTTTCTTTAAAATTCAATACACCCGTCAAGAGAATTCCACCCGTCGTGCGAAGAACACCCATCGTGCGAAGTATGTCCGGCTTCCTTTTTGTCATCATAACAAATTATGTAATTTTCAAGTAAAATTATCTTGAACAAATTGGAGCTTCTCTCATAATCGTTTTATTAAAGAAACGATTTTTACTGTGTTTTTAGAATTTAATAAACCCACCCGAGGGGCAGAGAATACCCGAGGTGTAGAGAAGTGCGTTTTTTTTTTTTTTTACATTTAAATTTCATATTTTCTGATATTTTAATTCATTTTTAGAGCATTTATAAGATTTTGCAAATTTTGAAAAAAATTTTAACTTGATGAAAAAAAAAATTATTATTATTATTAATCCTCAAACATTCTGAAAATGTGAATCACCCTCCCCAAAATAAACGTTTATTTACGTGCCTGAACAGTGCGCGTTACCTATATTTTGTATAATATTAATAATATTATATAGCCTCTCATTGCACGGACGTTACAAAAAATCGATATGCGTTGTTGTGTACGTTCTACATAAACTCTATGTCATCGAGCATCATAAACATATGATTAAAATATATGTATATCGAAAATATCCATGGTACCGTGACGACACGTCGTTTTATAATGTTTCAACACTAAAGTCTATATTTTGATTTATCCAACGTTTATCTTTGGGGCCATTCTTTGAGCCTGAACATTGCGTCAACTACGCGCAAAAACGACGTCTGAACTCGGTGAGTACACTTCGATTTCCGTATTTTGTTCACCCGGGAAACATCTGTCCGTCAGTTGAGTTCACAGTGTCGCCCGAAATCGGAGGACTCGTGTACGCGTTGTCTACGTGTAAATCCGCCACCAACGATTATGACGTGTCGGCTTTGAAAGAATAAATGGAATCTGTAAAAAGAAAAAAAAAACTCTTAAAAATTTGACGATTGGGATGTAGGAGTTTTGTGGTAAATAATCGAAATCGACACTCAATATGCTGCGCCTAACCAGGCTGAACGAAAGAGTATAAAAAAAATAATTCACATTACGAATTTTGAGGTAAATAAATTGGTGAAATGGAAAAAAAAAAACGAAACAGAACGGAGTGCATTAGTGAGAATGGGCACCGTTTTTGAAAACGAACGTGTGTTCCAGTGTAAAATAAGAGTGTATTAATTTCCAGTAATTTTCTACGTTCTTTGTCATTTTTTTGTTCTTCCTGAGGAACTGATTAATGTCCTATGTTCTAGATTTTTCAAAATATTAAATTTTTCGAGTTTAAACACCAAATTTTGAGGGCTTGATTTCATCAATTTATTTACCTCAAAATTTGTAATCTAAATTTTCATACTCTACATTCTGTTTATTATGCACAACATATTGAGGCTAATTTCATTTATTTATTTATCACAATACTCCAATAGCCAAATCCCTTAATGTTTAAGCCAGAACTAAATTTTCATTTAAAAAGTACTGTTTTTTTAATACACAAATCCATTTCAACAATATGGTCTACATGCAAGGATTAAAAATAAAAACTAAATTAAATAATTTCCATTTATGTTTTCACCAATGAAAAATTTAATGTATTTCCACTCTATTAAAATAACATTTAACATTCACAATTTTTTTTTTTTCGTAAATCGAATTAGGTATTCAATCTGAATTAATTGTTCGTATAGATTTTTAACACTCGAAGTCATTCTAAATCCGATTTTTAAAAGTGGATTTACTGATTCGGATTGTGCAAAACCATTAATACTGAACAATTTATTGTTTAAATATAAAATTATTTATCTGAGAGTGGCTTGATAAAAATTTAACTTTATGTAATTTTTCTCATTAAATTTCATTCAGAATCATTATACGAATTTCATGATTTGATAATAATTCAAATTTTTATCTTAAAATGAAAATTAAATTGAGGTTTATCTGTCTATTCAAAAATAGTTATCGTTATCACATATAGTAATAAACGGTGAAAATCTTTTTTATTGAATTTTTGTATAATATATTTCACAAAATTATTAAATTATTTAGAAACTAAAAAAAAAAAAAAATCATAAAAAACGAACGGATAAACCTTTATTAGAGATTTAAGCACCGATATTTTTGTAAAAATCAGTTTTATACAATGGCTATTTTGAATTTTTGCTGAAGTTTAAAATTTAAAATAATAAATAAATGAATACGCGTTGTTAGTGTAACGCAACGCTGTAGTAATAATTTTCAAAAATAATAATAATAATAATTAATAGAACAAAAAAGTTAACTGCCAAATCGTACCGGGGGACACCCTGCAGTATAATAATATTATATTTAATTAAAAACACGATTGTTTGTCTTGTCGTCGTCGTCGTCGTCGTCGTACAACAGTTTCAATTGTTTAATAATTTAACATTATTTATCATTGTCGATCGAGTGATGCAAACAACAACCTGGAGACCGCGAGAGTTCGGTATCGGTTCAGCGGATTCCCTACTTCGCGGCTTCGTGTGCGCGCTTCCGTGAGATCAGACAAACACGCGATTATCAACGATTCGCGCACAACAACGACGGTCTGTTAAATTTTTATACTCGCAATTACCGTCGGGGAAATTGCTTTTCTCTCGGCCGATCCGAACTCCGCGAAACGATTCGGATAAATTTATAATTACTATTTTTACTGTGCGCGTAGCCGGTGTGTTGGTATCTACGGGACCGATACATTCCTGCAGGTTTTACTCCTGACGACGTTTTCCCTCCTGCCAGGCCCTGATTTACCGATTCGAGGGCCCAGTACAATTTACAATTTTGGGCCCCAAATCATTTGTCTTAATTTCCTTAAAAACTAAAATAAAACGTATACATAATATATATTTTTTGTAATTAATTTTGTATGTGATTTGTGGAAGCATTTATTTGTTAGATTTAGCCCCCCCCCTCTTCCAAAGGCATAACTTTATTCAATTTTCAAAAAATCTTGGGGGGCTCTGGGTGATTTTAAGGGGCTAAGACTCTCTCACTCCACCTATTTTTGCACTTATGATTCAAATTGTATTATTAAAAACATGATTGTTTAGTATATAAGAACATTTTACTTTTTCAGTACCTACGTCTAATAATAATGTCTGATAGGTATTTATTTAGGTGTTCAAATTAAAAAGCAACTATTAAACTTATATTAAAATGAATGTTTTTATTTTTAAAGTTTTAAGTCAAATTTGATTTCAATATTCACAAATATTTTCTTGCCATCTACTGGTAACTCGTTTCCACGTTTTGAAATGCATTTGATATATCTATATCTATGAATTTAAGTTGTAAGCTAGTGGGACTTAATGATATTTGATGAGAAGATATTATTAAACTATGAAATTGAAACCATTCTTCAAAAAAGTTATCGGAATCCAAATTTAGTACGTTTGCATAATATATTGATTAAAAATTTCTGAATTGGATGTTAATTTCTTTTTATCGGAATTTTTATTAAATAAAAATCACAATATTATCATACATTAGACTACTTTTTATTATACATTTTTTCATCCCGTCTTTGTTAATAGGCCATATTTTTTTTTCAAATTATATGATAAAAAGTTATATATGCAATTAATTTTGTTTGCCTGTTGTCAGTGGGCCCCTCTTTTGAGTGGGCCCAGTGTAAATGTCCTATTTGTCCTTGCATAAATATGACACTGCCTCCTGCAAAAACGTATCCTTTTCGAGGACCCGGGGGAGTTCCAGCACGGGAAAGGACTAATTCATTGTGTTCCAGAAGTCGATAGGAATTAATACCGGTGATATTGAATCGAGTCCGTGCTACTTTTATGTGTTTGAATCGAGTCCGTCCAGTCGTGTCAAATAATTCGTGAACACACAATATATTTTACTTTTAACTAACCTTACGTTAAATCATTACGAGTGAAAAATGGAGTGTATTCTTAGTGAAAAACAAAAAGAAATAAGAATTATTGAAGGGTTTAAGTTTTGATTTCATAAAATGTTGCAAGGCGAGGTTTAACAGTGGACATTTTGTAAAAAACTCATGTATTTTTTTATTAAATTAACCTCTAATAATGTTTTGTTAGATATCTACAATGAACATAATCATGAACAAGTACATACTAGACAGAAAATCAGTAACGATGTTAAAAGAAATGCTTTAGATGATATTTCTGCCTATTTCTGATACTTATATTAAATTAAAAAGTAAAGCAAAAAGACCATGCAAATGAACATTAGATGAAGAAATGTTGTTATGGCAGCAGATAAATAAATACATAAATAAACGAATTTGCAAATTTTGGTTTTTAAAATCTGTATCATTTAAATTTTTACCAGCCGGTATATAATTATTAACATTATTTTATTATACATAACTAATATTATATACATAACTAACTATACTAAAGAGAATTATTATTAAAAACAATGAAAGCAAACACACACATTTTTGGGAAACTACACAGCCAACCTCCACGTGGTGTCTCTTGGGAAACGCTAATAAGCTGAAGGGACTCAATTCGAATAGCCTAACAATACTGGTCGGACTCAACTCCGATAACCCAAAAATATTTGCGGGACTCAATTCAATATTTGGGACTCAATTCAACGTAAGCTATTAATACCAGGTACGTTTGCGGTATACGGGGGGGAGGGCATCCCGCCGAGGATAATATTCGCCGGTTGCGATGTCTCCCGAGATAATGAACATAATTAAATATGTATTTATCTATTTATTATTCATTAGACTCACGGACGCAATGATTATAAACGTATTTTAGTATTTCGAGTTTTAGTAAAATAGTTAAAAATAATTAGGCGACTGATTATTATTTATTTTTTTTTCGATAATAACCGTCTTAGAATAGAATATTTATTTTCCTTAGATATTTCACTTTTCACTCGTTTTATTTTCATTGACCTATTGATTTAGAATATTTTCACATTCTAAACGAAGTTAAGAAACTATTGTTTTTACAATTATGTTTATTTTTCCTTTTTTGATATTTCAGAAAAAAAATTAATTTAAATTACGTTAAATATTTTCGCGTATCGAATGATTTGTCGTAGTTTTCTATTTACGAAAAATTTTTGTTGGAAATTGATCATATGCGTTTTAAATTATCATTACCGTCCAAATGACACGTGTTTTTTTTTTAAATATAATGTAACAGATTAATTTTTTTTATTGTGTCACAACTAGGGTTCGGATTTGTATGCATTTTCATATTGGGTGTATGCCGAAATGATTTGTATGCAGCTTGACGCAGGGAAAAAATGTGGACGATTTGTGTAGCACAGAATGCACGGAAAAAGTTTATTTTGCATACAAAATGCATATTTTAGTGATCATTACTAATATTTGAAGAGTTTTGTATATTTAAGCATATTTTTGTAGAAAAGTTAATTAAACCAATTATTTTGTTTTTATTTTCACCGTAAATACTTGATTATGATGATTTATGGCGTTTATGATGACGTTTATTGCTGGGAAATAAATTGTACTCCCCAAATCCAATATTTTTCTACAATTTGTGTTAATATTATAATCTCCTTTGGGTTCCGCTCGCACACTTGAGTTATTTTAACGCTAAGTGCCGCGATAATTGCGCGTTGGTATATTCTCAAATTAATTGCGTACCGCACACGTCATAACAGCGTCAACGGTGCGGCGAGCGCGACCATCTTGCGTGCGAGTTTTCACGCATATCGTCACTGTCGTGTCGCGGTGACATCACGCTCGCACTTGCGTCGCTGCGCGTTAATATCGCCGCAAGTGTGTACTGGAGTTTATTATCGCTACCAATCGATTTATCCCTTTTTAAAATTATATTTATAGCCTATTATTTTATAAACACTTATAATAACAATCTTTTTTAATTATTTTTCTTTATTATTTGCAATTTAAGTGTTTATTTTATTTTAATAAACATATTTTTTTAAATACTTCCTGGTTTTTAATTGTTGTTGTTATTTGATGTGTGTAATCAAAAAATTAAGTGTACCTTATTGAGTTGTATAACAATTTACGGAAGGAATTAAAAATATATTTTTGCACACTTATTTTTAAAAAAAATAACATATCAAGTGCATATTTAAAGGTTTTTTGATGGATAAATATGTACCCAGTACCCAGTAATGTGCCCCCCATTGAAATTTGTTTGATTAACTTGACCGACAATGACTGAGTCGAAAATTTCGAAAACCAATTCGCAATTATCTGCAATTAATTTGCAAAATATTTTCACCGGTTTGAATTTGATCGGACCATGGGGTGGGGGAGGGGGGAGGGCAGTTTCACGGACACGTGCTCGTTGGCGCTTATTATTATTTCGTCGTCGCCGTCGTAAACGATAAAATATTATATTGCGAAATTAAACGCGTGTGTCGAAAAATACTGTAATTGACAGCGACGCGGATTAGCTCGTATTAGGACTTTGTTAGATATTATAATATTATAATATAATATTGTTCGCGCGATAAGTACGACGTGCGTTGTTGTAAATTATATGCAAATTAGTTTTCGAGTGTGTATATGCGGCGGCGGAGGCGGTAGCGGTGGCGATGAATGGTACTCGTTTGATCGATGAATATTTAAATTATTAATTTAATTTTAATTTTAATTTCGTAATATAATTATTATTAGACGGTAATACGTTTATAACGCGTGACACGCAGACGACGTCGTTTACGTAATAATAATATAAGGAACCATTTTAAATCGAATTATTTTAATCGTAAGTGTAACGCGCGAAATCTACTTAAATAATAATAATAAAAAAAAAAAAAAAAACCCATGAGCAGCTGACAAAATCGTTTTCGTGACGAAAATAATAATAATAATTATTATTACTATTATTATAATTATATTCACACGTTTCGTTTAATATTGTTATAACAATAATAATAATATTATTGACGCCGTTTCGAAAACGGCGCGGGGGCGTCTTAATAACCCCGGGGACCGTGGTGAAGACCGTCAAAGGGCCGCCCCCGCGCGTAGGTGTCTAAAGAAATTATTATTAAAAATTAACACAGAACCGTTCATCGGCTTCCGTTTAATCGCGATTACACGTTATTTTATCCGTTATTGTTATTATTATTAATGCAATTAAGTCGTTAAGCGCGAGAGCGCGTTAAATTACTTTTCGTCAGCACTGCCACGCGACCGTGGAGATTAATTATTATTATTCGCGTTGATCGATCATCCGCGACCGTAGTCGTATATTGTTATTATTATTATTATTGTTATTTGCAATGAGAAAATCCGTGAATAAAGCGTTTCGATGATTACGCGATGGTGCTGGATGAAAACAATTATATTATTATAATTATTATTGTAATAATATTGTCACGACGGACTAGGTCTTCGTGGATCAACTATAGATCTCCGGGTCGTTTACACTGGAGACACCTGTGGTCATTTCTATCTCTGTGTCTCTCCAAAGAGTTTAGATAATTATATTATATTATTGGTGATCGATATTTTGAGACTGATATTTAAATTTGTAATTAAAATATTGGAAAAACGAATAAAATGGTTATCGAATTTTATTTTCGTTCTCGAGACCTGAAAACGAGTTTAATTTTCATAAACATTTTTACAAGTAACAATTACCAATTAAAAAGCTCTTGATTACAACACAATTGTTATCATTCGATTGTTCCTTATTTCAACGAAGTAATAGGCCTGTAATTCTCTGTTGTATAGGTATATACAATATAAACCATAATTATGGTATTTTTTTTTTATAAATAGTTACATAAACTTTCAGAGAAATTTCTATATCACATAATATGACACAATTTATGCATATTTAAACATAATTGATCTTCAGTGACAGTCCATCGTCTTCGTCACATTTCACTGATCTCGTCGTTGATTATATTATTGATTTTTACAAATTAAGAATAAAAACGGTTTTGCAAGAGTATTAATTAGAAGATTCAGTTCGGATCTACTGAGATCGAAGTGAAACTAAATTCTGTTTTCAAATACGTGTTGTAGGAACTGATATCTAATGTAAACGCACAGAAATATTTCATGACTTGAAAATCCAATGGAGTAAGATTATCCAATGGAGTTGGTTAGTGGATTTATATTTAATAGAATTAACTGTATTTGTACAGACGTAGATGGATTTTATTTCAAATTAAATGACCTATTTAACTTAGGGTTACAAAGAAAATGCAATGTTAGCTTAATGTTTACTATTTTAATTTTTAATGAATATTATGAAATAAGCATCGTTTATGCTGTTATCTCTACATAATATGCAATCAATAAGAGTTATAATTCAAATATGAAAAAGTATTAGTTTTTTTTTTAAAAAAAAAAGGAAATACTTTGCACCTTGGGAGGGTTTTTTTAATGTAATACGTATAATAAGTAAACAAATGCCTATCTACATTTTTTATAATGTCGAAAAAAAAAAATGACGTGAATTTTAAACCACACATTGAAACTTTTACGTTTCAAATTTTTTCATTTGGCTTTCGAACGTAATTCATTTGCCTTTCTTACAAAATGTCTCTTGTCGTTACGACGGGATTTCTAAACACAGTAAGTAAAATGCGTTTCTGTTCCCACAGGAATCTCTGGAATCGTGTGCAGAGTCTGATTGTCCGACAACCGTTTTGGGGCTGAAAAAAACACGTGAGTACATATTTTTTTTATCCGTCTAAATAGTAACGAAACAAAAGTGTTCATGAACACCATGTGGACTGTGGATTTGTGTTTTACATATTAAAATAAACGCGGAATTCAACGGTGTATAGAACAGTCGTGCGTACTCCTAACGCGCAGACGCAAATAAATAAGTGGGTGGAGGGGACAGGAAATCCATACCTTTCAGTTCAGTGGCAATACACAATAATTATAATTATTATACTGTGTAATTAATATAAAATTGTCTAAAAAAAAATTGGAATTTGGCTTCGGTCAGTTGTTAAATTTGCAATTTTAACTCGGATAATTATCAGAAATTGAACAATAATTCTTTGGACATTAGACTTGAGTTTTTAAAAATGTATTTTTTTATGCACTTTCAATATTGAAATCGACAAAATGTATTTTATTACTATGGAATGTAAAGGTTCACATTTTTTACTTTACATAATAAATTTTATAATTTTTGACGAAACTGACTATTTACAATAAGAAACATTTCTAAGTTTGTTGTTATATGCTATTTTTTCGGTCTTTTAGATTCTGAACGAAGTGAAGAAGCTAGTGTTTTTACCATGATGTTTATTTTTTTGTCTGTGTACAACTTTTCATATGGAAATACTTGTCCAAAAGTTTCGATCGGCAACTTTTTGAAACCGGATTTGTCTCTAGATGGTACTTTAGAGAGGTCATTTTTTGAATTTCTCAATTCTTCAATTTTTTTTTTTTTTTTTTTTGAAAAAACTACACAAAATTTGACAAGAACGACTCGGAAACCATAATTTTTTGATCCGAACTATATGAAAATTTAAGCATGAATAGAAAATAATATAAGAAAGATTTTGGCATAAGAAAATTTTGGAAACGTGAAAAAAAAATTTTGGACATTTTTCTAACATTTTATTTTCTCATTATTTTTTATATTATTAACTTCCCCTCGTTCAGAATCGTTTTATTGAAGAAATGATTTATCGTTTCTTTAAAATTCAATACACCCGTCAAGAGAATCCCACCTGACGACGTGCGAAAAACACCCCGACTAGTGAAGTACACATTTTTCTAACTTTTGGTAAAACCAATCAATTTAACAAACAAATATTTATTTTACCGAACATTTCATTTGTAAAATATTTACATGTTAACTATTATTCATAATTCAATTTTTTACTAAATTATTATTCAGTTTCACAATAACTATTTCGAATTTATTTACTATACATTAAAGTATATTTGGTTTCGTTTAAAATAATCTTATAAGGCGTTTAATAATATTATTAAGAGACGCTTTATTGAAATTAATGAAATATGTCAACGTCGGATTTAAAATCTAAGGAATCTTTCTTCCACGGTATGAAGTATAACAAGCTTTTTTCTTTTTTACAGTTTCATAGTATGCATTGCCCACTTTTTAAATTTAATTGCGTTTATGCCTCTCCAAATCACGTAGGATTCGATTATTATCGAATCCTACTTAATTATTGATTACGTATCGACAATTTTTACATTAATCGTAAACATTTTATGTTTATAAGTTATTCCAAAACAATTTGAAAAAATATTTTATTGATTATTTCCGCCTAAAATTACATTTCAGACTATTTATGCGTTAATTCCGAGTAACCGCCTACACAATTATTTACTCGAATTTGCACCAATTATAATAACAATAATAATAAAAACTGATTTGATGTTAATTTCAAGTAAATCAAATTTTAACTGCAGTTCGTACCTAAAAGACCGTGGAGTTTTTAAAATTCTATCATAACTTCATTAAAACGACAGTGTATACATAATATTATTTTAAGCTCGATGCAAAGTAACCCCAAGTAAAGTAATAAAATAACCTCGTGTTACTCTCGGCCATAATTTCGTATTATGATATTTTTTTTTCTCTCTCTCCCCCCGTTCGGAGTTCGGTGGCGGGGTTAAGTGCTTTGTCGAATACCTAACTAAGTTATAATTATTTTTTTTTCCCGACACCGATTTTTGTCTTAACTGCGCGCGCGCGCCACTTAACAGTCATTTCGCGTATAGATTATTCATTTTACGCTGTTTTTTTTTTGTTTTTATTTAAAAACAACATTTTTTTTTTTCTCTATATAGAATATCTCGACACGTATTATGAGATAATTTATGTACGTTGCGTTTACGCCGTGTTACGCGCGATATTTTAATTAAATCATCGCGCGAAAAGTGGAAATTCTTTTCACGTTGTGCAGACAACTATAATAATAATATGAACCGTTTAACCGAAAATATAGTCGGCGGCGGTGTGGTGGTGGAACAGCTGCAGCTGTGCCGTCGTCTCACACGATTGCGGTTTAAAGCGATAATTATTATTATTATGAATTAGGTGCCGGAATTCTGTTTAAAAATTAATCGTTTTGGACGGCTGTTTTTTTTTTGATACGATTAAAATATTCGATTCCAGTAGAAACCGTCATTTATAATGACCGTTTAAGCGACCGGTCGAAATTGGTTATAATAACCGATAGTCAGTATAACCAAAATGACAAAAAAAATAAAAATAAATTAAAAATTTGATAATTAAGTTATACGAACATTATATAATATTATGTATTACCAGGGGCGTGACGAACGCTGATTTGAGAGGCAATTGCCTCTGAAATTTTCGGAAGGTTTGGGGGTGGGTACCCAAATTTATATTTTGTAAATACTAGGTACAGTAATAAATAATTAGCTAAACGAAATGTATAAGTAGCTACTACTAACTGATGATTGATATAATAACACTGCAAGCATATGCACAAATCTGCATAAATGCTTAAAAATTAAACAATTAGGTTAAATTTAATTTAATTTTAAATTTAAATGTTATAATGCTCATTTACTTAGATACTTAAGTTTAATTAATCAACTATGTTTTTATTAGTAAATAATAATAAATAAGGTAAAAAAAAATGTTATTACAGGAAAATACATATATATATATATATATATAATTATTATATATACATTGTTTTAAGTAAACTTTTTATAAATATTTGAAAAAATTGGAGTGGTTTTTTTTTTGCAACTTTCGAAGTTTTGATAGGTGGGTGGTCGGTCATAAAAAATTTTGGCCTCTAAATAATTTTGAGTTCGTCACGCCACTGTGTATTACAAATGTATTCAATTTTTGTCACAAAATTGTGATGAAAATACATACAATATTATGTAGTTGTAATTCAATTTACTATTATTATTTGTTCAGTTTTTTTTTGTTTTCTAAAAACATAAAATTTACATATTAAAATAATCTGTTATTTTAGTTTGTAGTTACACTTTTGTAGTTACATTTTAGCTTCGATAAATGCAGTACATATTATGATAAATATCATTAAAGTATTTTTTCTAAAATAACCAAAAATAAACGTCTTGACATCCGTATGGTCATTATGTAGATGTCATAATAACCGATACAAATTCGTACACATATAATTTTTGCTGGGACTCTAAACTTAAGGTCATTAAACCAGGTTTGTCATCAAAAATGGTTTCTGCTGTATTTGATGTCTCACATTTATCCGGTAATAGTAAACGTAACAGGTGGTACGATGATAATATAATATTCATATTATGAAACCTTTCTTAGTATACGATTGATTTTCGGAATCCAAAGCAAAATGCCAAAAATAAATCTCCAGAAGTTGTTAATTATTTTCAAGCCGATAAACTGTTACAAAATAACGTACCAAAAATTAAATAATTATATTAACGACACGTAATTTGTACAGCTGTTTTCGTATATGGTTATTAATCGTGTATAGTATAAGTTTCAAAAGTTTTCCGGTCGAAGAAATCTATTTAGGGATTTATGACCATGATGTTAGCCCCCGCACTTTGTCCAATTCACCTCAAAACAGATAAAAAATATTTTGCAAATAATCGCGTATTTGTTATTGGAACTCGCCAATCAAAATTGTAATTTTGGCGAATAATATTTTACCCAAATTTGATCAGCCCTCCTCCCACACTTTGTCCAATTGGTTCTGAAATAGCGTTAATATTTAGTAAATCAATTGTAAATAACTGCAAATTTATTTTTGGAAATTGTAATTTGATGAATTTTTTTTTATCAAAATTTCCTTCAGTCCCCCTACCACGATTTTTTCACTTCAAATGCCTCGTATACTTTTCAATAATACACCTCCAGCGTGATTTCCCTCATCAGCCACCCTTATTCACGACACCAAAGCCGTGTCGCCATCGACCAGGTAAGCGTTGTTTTAAAATACGATATTTTTTCAAAAATCCGCGTTTCTTCTACCCTCTCTCTCTCTCTCTTTCTCTCACACACACTTTCTCTTTCTCTCTCTCTCTCTTTCTCTTCACGGATTTGTCGTCAACCATTCATTAATATACGCTTTGCAGCGTTTGCAGCGATAGAAACGTAGTCATCGCCTAATCCCCGTATACAGGCGTCAACACAAAGACTTTCCGCAATAATTTACGACCACCACCGAGATTTAACGAGACTACAATGTAAGATAGAGAATATTTCGGTTTTCGGATCACCCGAAACTCGTTGAAATTCAAGCGCAAACGACGAAGTAATCGATATCGTTGTTGTTCGCGCGTCGGAGGATACGTACACTTCATAATATTTATTATTATAGTATATAATAATCTCGTCGCCTGTCCCGTGTATTTATCCCCGGACACTCTATAATCAGCGCGACGTTCTCTGGGAACTATAGGGGATAAATCATCCCCAATAGTCCTTTTTTTTTTATCCATGAGAAAATATTGTCTCGTATTTGCGAAACACACAAAAATTGTAAAATTTTGAATATTAGATAAATGTTTATCGTGTCTTGGCATTTCAATAGTATAAAAAAAAAAATAAAAAAAAAAATACGTACTTATCGTTAATTATTGGGAAAAAGTGCATATTTCCATTGATTTTCGCATATTTTGTATGCATATTTAATATTTTCTAAAAAAAAATATATTTATTTTTTTTTCATTCCTAACCAATTCATTTTAAATAATGTCACATAACACAACACTTATAATGCTGAAAACGTGCGTCATATTAAACTCAATATTATTTTTCCTGGTTATTTATTGTTATTTCCTATTGTCTACTATTATAAGAGGATTGTAGAACAGTTTTCCCAATCAATTTTTTCCAATCTAATTTCTCCAATTTCAATATTTACCATAAAAACATTCTTCCAATATATATTTTTACAAATTTAATATTTCCCCCCCCAAAAAAAAAAAAAAAAATTGGTCATAATTTAATATTTTAACTATTTATTTTTTATATTATTCAGTAAATTATTTATATGACGAGTTTATTGATAATTATTTATATTTAACTAGCTGTAAGTGGGACACCTTTCGTGTGAGATACAGGTGTGGAGACAACAGTAAAAAAGAATGGATGAATAATTTTGAGTGAGATACTTTTCCGAGTGCGCTTAGAGACCGTGCGTTTGGCCGGTCCCTGCGGGCCTCGGCCTCCCTCATTTCGGTGGCGAACGCAGAAGCTTTTTATGTAAAATTCTTTTCCGAGTGCGATTAGAGACCGTGAGTTTGGCCGGTCCCTGTGGGCCTCGGCCTCCCTTATATGGGTGAAGCTGCCTACGGCGTCATAGAGCATTCTCTAACAGACACCACACCTTTTTGGGATAGTAATTTTAT
This sequence comes from Stegophylla sp. TES_Ste_2020, assembly GCA_025469315.1. NCBI lineage: Eukaryota > Metazoa > Arthropoda > Insecta > Hemiptera > Aphididae > Stegophylla > Stegophylla sp. TES_Ste_2020. The sequence continues at coordinate 14,431 of JAIPRM010008601.1, forward strand.
AAATTCTTGCAAAATATACAACGATTTGCTATTGTTAATCTGTAAGGCATGAAATTGAAATCAAAGTATGGTTCTCTTATTATTTTGGGTGAAAAGTGCTTTCAATGTAAGTACTCATACGATAAATTACTCATACTCATACTCAAACGGATAAATTCAACTACTGCGTCATGGCTTGAATTCGCCATGAAAATTAATAGGTAGGTGCAAATGTAAAAAAGACTTATCGTCTTATTAGTTACTGTATAGGTCAGGCGCGTAGCTAGGATTTTCTGATGGGGAGGGTTCAAAAATTTTTTCGTGAACTTACCGGTATTTATTTCAATCCCAACGACCTATAGTGTTACTATAATTTCACGAAATATTAATTTCTTTTTATGGAATGTACGATATACTAAAAACAGAAAAAAGTAAGAAACGCAATAAAAATTACATTTTCTATAAATTTTAATATTTTGTATTACCTATATTTACATATGCATATGAATGACTGAGTTTCATATTTTATACAGTATTTGTCAATATATAGGTTTAAAAATACTCACACTTACACACACGTGCGGCGATAAATTCTTCCACGACCACTATGTTGGCATATCAAATTCTCACCTTTCGTGTCGTCGCCCACGTCTACTGGCACATCGTCGACCAATATGTCCTCCTCTTCATCTTCCGCGCCAATCACAACAATTTCTTATTCGATATCTGCGACCTTTTCTTCTACCGGGACGTCAGCAATCACCTGCCGCTCTGCATCACCGCTATTGTCCTGCGAAAAAAAATGTCGTCAACCACATCTACGTGCCGCGGAACCACGTCAACCACTACTCGCGGTAGCTCGGCGTCTCTTGGAATGCCGGATGGCCGTAACAGCGAAATCTTCACGACTGAAATATGCCTTGAACATAGTCCCGCCTGAGTCGTAATCTGATCTGGATCGATGCCGTATCGGGCGACATATCTCATCCATTCAAGTTAATAATATAAGAAAAAAAAATGCAAAAATTCGGAGTGCCGGGCTGGAATCGAGCCTGGTGCTGTAACGCACTAGGCCGGTTCCATTTCCACTAGGCCGCAACACATAACTTGACGATGTAGGTGAATTAGTAGGTATTAATTTTACGAAAATGCCGGTAACTGCAAATTTTGCCGTTTTTCGTTAATTTTTCGACATATTTTCACCGCGCTTGGAAAAAGTATTGAGAAATTGGAAAAATGACCTCTTTAAAGTACCATCTGGATGTGATTCCGGTTCTATAGAGATACTGAT
>JAIPRM010008603.1:0-15697 GCA_025469315.1 Stegophylla sp. TES_Ste_2020
ATTGGTTTATAATGAATAAAATTTTACAAATGTATATAAATGTGCCACTTCATCATTTTTACAGTGGAGTTTGGTTAAAAACGTAACTTTTTGAGAAATTATATAATTAAACAAATTTCTCGCGACCTCCCAAAAGTTGACTCGAGACCCACCAGTGGGTCGCGACCCACACTTTGAGAAACGCTGGACTATATAGTATATATAGTATATACGAATATACACATACTTTAATCATTATTATTTGTTGTTACATACATAAAGGTGATAAATTTATCGCAATATTAATATTAATCATTGAGTACTGAGCAGATAAAAGCAGGTAAGGCTCATTCAGATTGTTGAATTTACTGCGAGCACGCATATGTGTGTGTACTTATGTTAAAAACTTTAGTTATTTTATCTATTTTAGTATATGAATTATTTTTTTTTTGTTTTGAAAAAATGTATCAACATATTATTATGGTACCGTGTAAGTATTTTAATTTGTATTAATATTATTTATTAAAATATAAAAATAGGATTATGTTTCATGCAAGGTATCAAGTTATTACATAAATTCTACTTTATTTATATATAATAGAGTAGGAAAATTTCTGGGGGGCTCTGGGGGTTAACATCACTATTTTCTTTTTTTTAGATAATTATGTGTACTTAAAAATATTATACCTGAAAGTTGCTCAAATTTGCCTCTTTTTTAATTACAAACTAAATTATAGTCATTTTTTCTTTTTTTTTTCTAGATAAAACTGACACACAAAAAAAAAAATTCAAAATCGTTAAATTAATTCAATTAAAATAAAATAAAAAAAAATCCTTATGTGGTTTTCATACAAGTTCTTGTGAGACTCGAAAGACCTTAACCACCATGTATTGACGCAATGCATGTGGCAGTCAATTGGACTTTGATGAGGACTTCGAAAAAAGTGTGAAGGGAAAAATTGGACAAGGATTTTTTAGGATCTTATATTATTAACCAGCTAAAACATTGATTCATCCGTCTGTATGCCACTGATAATTATACATTATATTATACTGTATAGTGTTTACAGTATTACAATTTACAGTATGTAAATTCATCGGAAAGTCAGTATCCCTAAATACATCGAAATTAATATTTTAGTGCAGTTTGTTTTCATGAAGTACTAAACGACTAAAGACTAAACCATTTTTCGTCGTTAATTATAAAAAAAAAACCCAAAAATCATGAAATTTTTTTAACGATTTCATACAATTTTCCAAAATTTTTCCTTTTCTTTTTTTTTTTTTTTGAAACTGCGAATTATTTTTATTCATTTAAAATTCAACCAATTTCAATTTTTAAACTTTTATTTTTGCAAAATGTGTGTGCATCAAAAGCCGTTGGTTATTTACGTATATCTTCAGAAAAAAAAAAAAAGTCGCATTTAATTATGTATTTCCAATACATGGAGATATAGTTAGGACCACTCTGACTTTTCGTTTAATTTGCACACCGTGCATTCTATATCGTACGAATACGGTCGGGGGTGACCTTATCGCGTGGTGCGGCAAAACTTTGATGTTGGCGCGGTGCTGCGTAGAGCGCGTCGCCGTCGGTGGCCAAGGGTTGTACGGCGACGGCGCGGCGAGTATTGAACAGGAGGCGCTCGGCAACGATTTTCCACTCTTGTGGACGGGGTGACGTCGCGCCGTCGCGGTGAGTGCAGGCAAACGCACACGCACACACGCTCTTGCACCATTGTGTAGTACGTCAACACACTCTATCGCGGTATCTCTCTGATCGTACTCGTACGATTTTAGTGTTTATGATATTACAATAATAATAATAACAACAATAAAACAATCGCTTTTGTCGTATAATTGAACGGCGCACAGCGTTTCGCCGCTGGTCGTTCGCGGATTTAATGAGGTATTTCGCGCGGGCGATCGAGAGCGTAGGGTGAAATTCGCGTAGCAGCAGCAGCAGCAGCGGCTTTTCGCCCACGACAGATCTGGGCGATTAATGGCGCCCAGAGACAACCAGGAGCTGGTGCCGCTCACCGATGGCAGCGGTCACGCGAACGACGACGACCTTGAGGGCGGCGGCCAACGACAGAAGAAACCGGACACCGTGCGTTCACAGGACGTCGTCAAGCGGCAACTGCTCCTACAGGGGCCCACCAACGACATGATGACGTTCGTGTTCGCCTGTCAGCAGATCGTCGGAATGGGCACGCTCTGGAGATTTCCGTACGTGTGTCTCAAGTACGGCGGTGGTACGTGTATCTTTTTTTTTCCACCCCATTCTAAATCGCGAACAAACCCGATATCGCGCGTACCGGTATTGTGTATATTCTGCCTGCAACGTTTCTCAAGCTGCGACCCACAAAAAAAATCAATTTTTGATGGGTCGCTAGAAGTTTTTTTAAATTTTACACAGAGAATTGAATTATATTTTCTATACGTGTTTATGTTTTCGATTAAATCCAGTGGTTAAAGTGAGAAAAACTAGGAGGGGGGACTATTATAATTCCTAAAAAATGAGAAGCGTTCCCGAGCCACACCGAATTGCCTGTTTGCCTTCACTCAAAGGCTAAAAATTATATTGATCAATATAAGCAAATTGTAAATATACTTACTTGGACAATAGTCTATAGTCCCCTATTAGTCCCCCTTAACCTACTCCTATGTTTATTTGGACTAAATAAATTAACATTAAAAAGAACTGCCATATTTCTAAAAACTATAAAACAAACTCAAAAACAAGCATAATACTGTAATCAAATAAAAAAACAATTATTTAATATTGTTCGAATATTTTAGTATGCCCTAGAAAATATTATTCATCAGCTTACAAAGCATATTTCATATCAAAAATAACGAAATCCAAAACTATAACGGCAAAAAGTAATGTAAAGTATAGACAAGAAATCCAGACATACTTCGCACTACCGATATTTTTCGCTCTTCAGGTCAGATACTCTTGGTGGATGTGTTGAAAATGACGATTATTATTATTCTTTATATTAACTCCTTCGTTCAAAATCGTCTATTGAAGAAATGATTTGCTGTTTCTATAAAATTCTACACACCCATCAAGGGTATCTGACCCAAAGAGCGAAGAATATCCGTGGTATAATGCATGTTTGATTTTCTTATCTATACATTACTTCCTTTTTTGTAATAATTTTGAAATTTTGACCATTGAAATAAATTTCTAATATCAAACGCTTTCCACTCTTCAGTGATCAAAATTAAAGCGTCCGGAATTTAGGGATTTGATTTAAAGGGGACGCTTGATTGTATTCCAAATAAGACGGAGGACTCCGTCCCCCTCCGTCCCCCCTCACTTTAACCACTGACTAAATCTCATTACCAAAATATATGATACAGTTGCACATTTGCATACATTCGTTAAATTATATTTACTATAAACCTTATCAATAAATTAATAAGTAATAAAATGAACAAACAATTTTTCTATAAATATGGATAGTCGAAAATTTTTGGGGCTGATTTGGGTCGCGATCCAAAAAATAATGAGAACCACTGACATACACAAACCCTTAGTCCTTAGTTTATATTTCGATGTATAATTTTACATAATACATGTAATGTATACAGTCAAAGATTATACGTATATGCAGGTTTCCTTTCAATAAGTGTTTTCACGAAAACCGGTCATAAAACCGTGAGGTGCTTCCCAATCCCTTCCTACACTATCCACGTCTAAATTCGGGGAGGATTGTAATTCTAGAATCCTGTTTCTGCATACAGTATAATACGTATATACACATATAATATTTAAGTTATATTATCATCATTAATATTATTATTATTATACACTTGCTAAATGAAAAACGTAAACATGCAACAACATTAACGAATAATAAATTATAAAATGGTAAATTCAGTAAAACACACTGGAAAATATCCATAGATATTAAACATATGGATGTGGCATAACATTGAAATCTGTAAGCCAACATAACTGGTACTATTATTAACCGCTAGATGTCATTATTGATAAAATTGTAGCAATAATATTATCAATTGCTATAATAGAGAACAACATATTTAACATTGATATTAAACATAAATTGAAATATTAATATAAAATGATATTGATTAACGACAAAAAATTTGAAATATCTTATCAATTATCTGTATTAGTGTTTTCTCTCTCTTACAAGAGTTTTACTTTCTTTGTCACACAGAAAACTTCTGTGTGAGTGAGAACCATCGTTTTTCTCTCCGTTATGTTGGCCTAATCAGTGTATGTACAATGTAATATATAACGGAATGCCGTATCCATATGTTTAATATCTATGAAAATATCGCATTTTGTTTGATGTAATTATTGATAAAAATACGAATGAGCCTAATTTATACATAAGAATACAGTTTATAAAAAATGTAAACATAGCTTAACTCGTATCGTATAGATTAAATGCGCTATATAGAGTATATATTTAAATCCATCCTCTTCCGGTTTAGTATATTATGCGACCTTTGGCCCGAAAATTGAAAGACGTAAAATAATTATTGTACATTGAATACCAAGGAAAATATAAATATTTTAAAAAGTTAAAACTAATACACCCGTACAATATTTTTGCACTTCATCAATTTGATTCGCGTAATATATTGTTTTAAGAAAAATGCTTTGACCGAATTGTCTAACAAAACAATTTAATATATAAGTTTAAAATATTTGCTACGTTATTATTAAAATAATATAATCCAGTGATATTAATGTTTATTTAGGTAATTAAAACATGTTTATTTTACTTTATAGCGATAATTAATTTTAACAATGAGTAGATTTATCATGAAATATTTTTTCTAAGCTTTTACTAAAAGTTTAGTTATTGCATTGATAAAAATAAAAAATATACCTACGTCCGACTGTTTTGAAATTACATTTAATAAAAATGAGAACTACCTAGATTAATTCTAGAAACTAAGTAAAAAATGTAATTTTCCCATAGAGAACTGTCGATACAGTACAATATTTTGCTACTAAAATGATAAATAGAATCACTTATTTTAGAATAGTTGACTATTTCAATAAATAACAATTTTTTTAACAAACTAATCTTCCTACAGAATGTGTTATTTTTCCTTTCTCCTATCATGAATTTTATTTTTATATGTAAAATAAATATAATAATTTAAGAGCATCTGAACATTATAAAGTGCACAACTGAGAATTAAGGAGCAAAACCAATTTTAAATAACTAAATAATAATATGAAATCAAAATGATCCGGAATACTGCAAATTTTTGTAAATTGTAATAATAACACATTTCTTTGTAATTGTCTTTGAAAAATATGTTTTTTATGATTCCAGTAAGAAGTATTATTTTTCAAGTGTAAAATGATATTCATTGATTCTTATAATGTTTTATTTTGTTTTATCATAACAATACTAATATTAGTGTAAATATTCACTATAGATTTAGTGTAAAATATTACTGCAATGCGGGAAAATGCCAGGAGTAACGCAGTGTTGTCATACTACACGTCATATTATGGGAAACATGCTTCTTTTTAATATTTTTGTATGATGTCTCGCAAACGCCTCACAAAGTTATGCTTTAGTTTAATATATTCATATTGAATTTACTCATAATATAAATTATAAACTAATTTTATTGTGATTATTTGCTACTACAATATAGTAGGTACAGATATGACTTTTTTAAATATTACGAAATATTCTCTGTTAGTATTTCGTCAACTATTTAATATTTAATGTTGATAAAAAATTATTCAAGTACATACCTATGAAGTTAAAATAATATATACTGAGTAATGATTTATTATTATCTGATAACAGAGTATTATTTTCATGACAGTATTTTTCACTTATAGTTTTTGCATTATACATCAAAACCTAAAGTAAAAAGTCACACGCAAGACTTATTGATTTTTGGGCATCTACCATCTATGTATTTAATCGAATAAGTTATTTCTTATTGTATAAGTGCTCACAAATAAAAGTTACAAACGAAATTGATTTTCTTACAAAGCTTGAGGAACGAATGTTAATGTTGGCTCTAGTTTGGAGTATAAACTTGATTAACACTATTAACCCTATCACTGCTGAACTAATTTTTTCAAGTGTGCACAACCCTCCTGGCATAAAATTTTCTCTTTATTCATTTTTTTTGAAAACAATATATTTTGTGATAGGTTAATAAAAAAATAGCCTTTTTTTTCATTTTGGTTCTTATTTTGCTTATAACTTCTTTGATATTTATTGAATTTTTGTTTATATCACATCTTTGAATTCCGAACGTAATCTACCATCTGTTTAAGTAAATTGAAAATAATTTTTACTGATTTTATAATTCACTGGGAATATATGTGCGTCCACAGGCACGTATACAGAGGGGGGTTTAGGGGTTCAAACCCACCCTGAAATTTTTTCGAAAGTTCATTATACATTACGTAATTAGTTTTTACTATAATATTATAATATTTTATTGTGTGTACTGAGACTGCAAAGATGATTTACTAATTGCAGCGTTGTTCAGTTATTACAATATGTACGTATACTACAATTTTATTACAAATCTCACCCGAAATTTTTTTTTCGACGCATAAAATATGCGTTCATAACAGCAGAAGGGTCGCAGTAAAAAGCAATTATTTCGTAAAGTAAAATTGATTTAATTTATATCTCATATTTCATGGATTGTGTTTATAGTTTAAAACTTATATTTTTGTCACGATTCAAAAACATAGATATATATATATATATATATATATGTAATAAATACTTATTTATTTAAAAATATTATGAAAAATATTTTTGTCCTGTATTTTATTTTCTTAAATATGGTCACCCTAGTTTATACTAATGTATTTCCATTGGTACCTAATATTTCTATTCTATTAAGTACGATTATCCTCATGTCTATAATAAATTATTTTATATAAATTTTCATTTTTATTGCGACTCCTCCGTAGATATTTAAAGTCGCACTCCCATCAACAACAACAACAATGAGCCACCACTGTTAAATTAGAGATGAGCCGTGTGCTTTTTTTTTCCCCAATATCTGATAAACCGATATTTATAACCGATATAAAACCAATATCCGATCCGATGTTTGAAATCGAAAATAATGAGCCGATTTTATAAATAATCGATATATCGGTTGAAAACTCATAAAAATTGGAATGTTTTTTCATAATTCAAAGCTACTCTGACATTTATTCTTCAAAAATATCAGGTCAAATATAGGTAAAAAAAAAAACCTACATCCCATATTCCGGTATCCCTGATGTCGGCCGATATTCAATATCGACTCAAGACGATACTCACCTCTAATATTAATCATATTAAGCATATACCAATTAAAATATACTGTTTTAAGCATATCAAAAATACACTATTATTAGTAGAGCTAGTAGCTACTTTACCATGTAGACAACCGATTAAAAAAATACCTTATTTATATTATATTATAATGTAATGGGAAAGAAGAGATATTTTGCAGGGTACCGGGTACCCATATGGTTATGTTACTAAAAAAATCAAAATTTACCAAATTTGCGTAAATTTTATATCTCTTCTTCTAAATAGTTATTACTTTAGATTATATTTACTATTAGATTGTATTTTTATCACTTGGAAACAAAATCAATTTGTAAATATGATATTTATAGTCATTTTTAATTTTCAGGTACATTTCTGATACCATATATGATCATCATGTGCTTTGTGGGTTATCCATTGCTTATAATGGAGATTGGTATCGGTCAGAAAATAAGGCATAATAGCATTACAGCATGGACAACAATCAATCCTCAATTAGGAGGTATCGGCATCGTGATATGTTTGGTTACCATCGCTATGGCAAGCTATTATGGTACTATCATATCATGGGGTATTAAATATATGACCGAGGTGATCAATTATTTAAATAAATTATTTAGCATAATATTAAAATGTTTAAGTTCTACTCAAATATGGCTAGAACGCTTAATCAGCTTAATGGCTGGAACAATACACAAACGTCATGAGGGCAGACTTTTAGTTTATGGAGTGCTCATTATGAAGTAGAGGCCCAAATTATTTTAAAAATAATTTTATATATTAGTATAAATATTATCGAAATTTGTTGTATGTTATATAACTACTGTGCCATTATTATTTATTTTGTCTTAATTACTAATTAAATACGATTATTATAAAAATAAAATATATAACAGAAAAATAATAATTAATAAAAACGAAGTTGCATGCCAAATCGTTTCTACTTCACGTTCTATACTCATTAAGAAAAATGAGATCCGAATTTGTGTAAAAATGCTGAAGAAGTTGAAAGTTCAAATCCCCAAAAATCATGTAACTGAAATTTTACTTATTTAACTTATTACTTATTAAACCTCCAAAAGGCACATCCTTGAACTAAAAATAATTTATATTACACATAATTTTTTCCTCTTAACTCTATGAAAGAGACTTTTTAAAGTGTTCAAAGCTTTTAAAAATCACTTTTTCCTTTTTACCCCCTCCTAATTTTTCTATGAAGTTAAATTTTGGATATGCGCTTTAAAATTAGCTTGTACATCAAATTTTAACCGCTTTGAAAAATATTCACTATTTTAATTCTCCTAACAGGGTCCCCCTCAATTTTATGACATGTTGAAATTATTTTTGAAATGTAATCCCACAATCATTACTTTTGTTGGTCTAAACAGGACTCTTGAGTTGTTTAAAAATAGTGGGAAGTATACGTGTTTCAAGTATCCCCGATATGTGAAATGGATTTAAAATCCACCCTAACTTTCATCCATTGGCCTTCGATAAAATGCAATATTCTATCTTCTAAAGAACAATTCGACAAAAATAAATGTGAAATCAAAATTTATTATTATTATTATTTATTTATAATTAATAATTCTATTAGTTATTAATATTATTGGACATCATTAATACTTTTAAAGTGAATTAACAATTTCATTGACAGAATAAAACTTTTAATTCGTATTTTACGAACATATTTATAAATTAGACATGTCATGTATCTTATTTAACAATTTTACGTTGTTCTAAACTACACGTAGGTCATTAAAATAACAAACTATTTAGATTTATATTAAAATAATCACATCAAACTATGTATAAAACTATTTTTTTTTTTTTTAATGTTTTAATGTGCTATTTGTTTTAGTTTTTAATGTGTTAATTTTATTTTAGTTTCTAGTTTCATATGACGAAACCTCAATTGATCCCAAAAGATCCCAGTTTTTTTGGCATAAAACTGTATTGAATGTAACAACTTCTATGGACGAGTCTAGTGAAATACAAATGAGTCAAGTGTTGTTTTTAGTTTTCATGTGGATCTCTGTATCTATAATGCTTTTATCCGTGTGGTTAATATATGAAAACAAATACATTAAAGTATGATTTATTTTTACAATTTATACATATAATATTTATTATTCAAAATACGTGTTTCATTTTAGAATTTCGGTAATTTTTCAAGCAAACTATTTCAAAGTTTACCGTTCATTGTTTGTACTACAATATTCAGTATAACACCAGCGTTGTTAGTTGTTATGTACATGGTGTACTCAGGTTATGGATATGTTAGCTTCTTATATATCACGTCCGTAGAGGTAATTCAATTATTTTAATTTCAATGTATTTTGTTTGTTATAATGTGTTATTAACACCAAATTATTTTTACAACTATTTTACAGTTTAAAGACTTGTTAGCTTTTTCAATTTGGGTTGACGCGGTGATACAAGTATTCTGTTCACTAGGTCTAGTGTATGGCTCGTGGACTTCAATTGGTTCATGTTATAAACGTAAAAGCAATTTTTTGTTGACTGCTACTATGGTAGTATCTTTCAGTTCCATTTTAGTATTTGTTTGGACTTGGTTTATAGTTTCCACAATAATACCAAATGTTTTACAAGACATTAAAAATTGCGTTATCGGGTAGGAAAATCATGTGATTGAAAAAGAATTGGATATAATTTGGAAACGAAGCATTTCATATTTTTTTTATAACCAGTAACCACTAATTACTATATTGTTTCGGTTTCAAATTACTCCAGATTCTAATTTTTGAAATCAACATCAATACGTTACATTTTAATAAATGTGTGAACATTGTTTTTAGATCTGCATATAAATGGGATAGTTCTAGAGGAATGCCTGCCCATGTGTTTTACAGCGATAATTATGATGCATTAATAGCTAGTCGAAAGTTAGATGATACTTTAATGAATTTTGATGTACAAGAATGTAACATGGAAAATCAATTCAAATTGGTAATATGTATTTATTTTATTATTTTATTTTTATTTTATTTAAATTTTGAATTATAACTACTGGAATACACGTAAAATGTAACTTGTATCCATTATTTATATATTAGATTCTGAACGAAGTGAAGAAGCTTAAGATTTTACAATGATGTTTATTTTTTTATTTTTTTTCCTCTTCTTTCTGGAATTACTTTTTCGTATTGAAATATTTATCCAAAAGTTTCGATCAGTATCTCTATAGAATCTGAATCATACCCAGATAGTATTTTAAAGAGGTTACTTTTCCAATTTTTCAAATACGGGGGAAATCTGTCGCTAAATTGATAAAAAACGGTAAAATATGCCGGAATTTCCGTAAAATTGAAAATTACTTTTTGGCATAACATCTAAAATAATGCAGCTAGGCACTTAAAAATTTCACCAAATACTATAAAGAGTCAAGAGAACATTCATAAAAATTTCAAAAAGATTTGATCAATTTTGAGTTAAGTTCAGCATTTTGAAAATTTCGGAATTTCTCGTTTTTTGTTAGTTTTTATGTAATAAAATTTTTGATTTTTGATATTAAGACTTGAAAATTTAATATGATCTCACTGTCATATATGTCTAATTGATCTGAAAAAATCTCGAAAATCATTAGTCAATTTTTTTTTTTCATACCCGTTTGAACACTTTTTTATACCGAGTACACACTTTTTGTTAACATTTATTTTGTGAAGATATAACTTTGTTAATATTTTGTTTTAAATATCAAATTTTCAATTCCTTCAATTACTATTTAAACGCATTACCTAGTTTCTGTGTATAATATATATTCTATGTTTATTGTACCTATTTATAACATACTACCAATATTTTATAGGCAAGCAATGGCGTTGCACTAATATTTATAGCACTTGGAGAGTTTACTAAAACTTTTTCATATGGAAAAGTGATCAGCTTAGATTTCAACAAAATTGCCGCTAACGTCCCATTGATGATGATTCTTGCTTTTGGTACAGCATGGCTGATACGTGTATTGGGTTGGTTAGTGAAGGCACTCAGCGAAATTGAATATTTCAAAAGAACGTCAAAATGTTGCATTTCAAGTACGTAAACTTAATATGGTACCAGGGGCGCCGAAACAATGGGGAGAGTGGGGGCAATTGCTTTCACAAAATAAATATTGAGGGGGCAGAGCCCCCATGACTTCACGGCCTATTTATATCTACATTTAGCTCACAATACCTAAATATTATTCTACAATTTTGTTCAACAAGTAATATATTATATCTGTTAGTAATTTATAATACCGAATATCAAATTAATTGACCGAAAAATATATATGAACTTTATTTATTATCTCTCATTCCAGAAAAATACATTTTATTTTGATACTCATTATTGTCAATCACAGTGTAACGTAGATTGTCATATGTGCGATAATCTATTATTTGTAGGTCATGTACACAGGTACAGAAATTAGAAAATAAATGGTATTTGTTTAATAAATATTTGTAAGAAAAAAATGTAATTATATTTATGTTCACATTTCCTCAGCATAGGTGCTAAAAAATTGGAAGATTTAGCAACAAAATATAAACACCCATATTTTTGCACCTATTCTCTCTAGAAAAAAGCTTGAAATATTTTACCCCCACGGCAAAAAATCGTTCCGGCGCCACTGTATGTTACTGATAAAAACCTAACATTTCTAAAATTAAATATCGAGTATCGCGTTATTTTTATTGAATAGGTAAGTTTCTTTTTTGATTTTAATTAAATTTTATAACTACTGTAAGTAATAATAAAAATTTTAATACAGTTGTACTTTGTTCAATTTGCTGTATCTGTGGATTGGTATTTACAACCAGAACGGGTGTATATTGGTTGTCATTATACAATGAAATTTTGATCAATTCGTGTCTCACGGTAATGGCTCTTTGTGAGATACTTATTATCGTTTTCATCTATGGTTATAAGCAGTGAGTAAAACAAACTACATTTTTAATAAAACTACACGGCCTTTTAATTATCCTAATGTATTTACGTTTTAAGATTCTTACTTGACATATACGACATGACCGGGCACACAATTAGCCGACTTTCTATAATCATTTGGAGATGTGTTACTCCAATGATACTTATTCTAACACTTTCGTCTATTCTAACAGTTGGTATTTTGGATGGGTTTAGATATGAAGTTTGGACACACAGGAATGTGAGTATTTGAAATATTTTAAACACCCCATTTCTTACTAAATACAAATTTATTGGTTCAAATACTTCAAATATGCGTCATTACTTTTACAAATTACCCAATTTTTGTTTGTAACTTATACTAAATTTATACATTTTTATAAAAAAGTAATACTATTTGCTGTATTTCAGAATTTCTTAATAAAAACGAGATATCCGTACTGGGCTCAACTTATAGTTTGGGCTATAACAGCAGTATGCCTTTTGCTAATACTGGCATTTTGCATGATGGGTAGTCGAAAAAATTTGAATTTCAAATTCATCGAGTCATTAACCAAAATTAAAAAAACAGCTAATGGCCATATAAAGCGATCCGATACGGGATTATCCGGAAAAGGCATTGTCACAGAAATTGATGTAAGTATATAGTATAAAGTAAGATATCTTACCACCAAATATATAGCTTTGAAAATATTGCAAGTACCTTGTGATTGAGAATTTATTATTTTATATAATATTTAATTCTTAAAATTAACACATAAATATCAGGGCCGTATTTATAATTTTGGCACTCTGAGGCTCATATCAAATCCCGCCCCAACCATCTTTTTTTTAAGGGGGGATTAGCGTCCAGTGTTAATTAAAAAATGAGTAAACCTTACTTGTATTTTATGTTATGATATAATAATACATGTTTTTTACATTGGGGAGCATCTAAGGGAAAGTTTTTTCGTGTTCCCTAGTGTTTGATTAAATAAAAGTGCACCTAACATTTCATTAAATTTGATTGAGTTGTTTTTTTCTCTATATTGTTTGAATGTTTGGCAAATTTTAAAGAGCTCTACTCGTATTGACTTCTTTGATTGTTGAAATGAACTGAAATTTGCCATATATATATATCAATTACGCCAGAGAACAAATTTTTGCATCAATGCTTAGCACTTTTTTGGGAGGGGAGAGGGGAGGTTTTGGAGAATTTTTGAGTTTTTGAATTTTTTTTGTGTTCCTAGTGTTTGACAAGACAAAAATGTACCCAAAATTTCATTAAATTTGATTAAGTAGTTTTTTCTCTGTCTTGTTTAAGATGAAATTTTACTTCAAAACGACTACTTTAGCACCCTTAGAATTTAAGTTAGGATGAATGCAGAATGTTAATTTTTGTCTTCTTTTACAACTATAGGCATATGTATTAAGAATCCATAAAAAAATCTTTATTTATATTGCCTCCCTAGTCGTTATGAATACCACTAAATTACATTTAGTTGTGCAGATCATAATAAGCATTATGCGGTCAACCGTTATATTGTACATTACGAGCGAGTGGCGCATTTTTTTTATTTTTAAGCTTGGCTTGCAGGTCGACCGACCTTGCTTGATGTAAACATAAAATAATTGTGTACCGTGCCTACAAAACGTAAGATAAAAAAGATTTTATACAATTAAATTTATTTTTTATTATGGTTACCTAATGACATAAAAAGTGCATAAAAATTTACCACCTCTAAATTTCCATTAGGAGGGGAAATTGCCCACCCTGCCCCTCCCTAAATACGGGCCTGATAAATATGTAGTAGAAACTTTTAATATAATATTTCAATGTTTGTTACAAATTATGTTTTTATTTTAAGTGTAATTTTATATGGTTGGGTGAGTAAAAATATGATTGAATTAGAGTGAGAAATATTTTTGTATTAATTTTCCCGTCTAAATTATAACTCATAAAACTATTGATCAGTAAATATTGTACAACTATTCATCCTTGTTTCGATTATTTCCAATAACAACTAGAATTCAAGAATTTTTTCACTTCATTTTATTGATATATGTGGATATGAATATATTATGTATTATTTGACATTCTGTTTTTTATTTTTTAGTTTGATGATTGTCCTGACTCAGAAAATGATGAGGAAATGGATACGTCAATAGCCCAAGCTCCAGTTCGTATGTACAAAATTGAAGTGCTCGACTCTTGGAAATCCGCTCGTGGCCAGGTTTACCTGTAAATAA
Source organism: Stegophylla sp. TES_Ste_2020 (assembly GCA_025469315.1). Lineage (NCBI taxonomy): Eukaryota > Metazoa > Arthropoda > Insecta > Hemiptera > Aphididae > Stegophylla > Stegophylla sp. TES_Ste_2020. Next base: position 14,445 of record JAIPRM010008603.1, read on the forward strand.
GCTACTTTGTCTAAGTGAAAGAATGTTGCAATGCTTGTAACTTACATGTATAGTGATCATATAGTATACCATAATGTATTGATGTGATTTAAACTTAATTAATTTAAAATAAGTTTACATCTTATTTTAAACGTAAATATATCTATTACGCGTAAGGTATAGTAATTATTATTATTTAGTTATATCAATATGACTTGTTTTCCAAAGTATTTTTTTTTTGAATGAAGTCCTCGAGATATCTTCATGAAGAGACTTCTTTGAATTCCCATTTAAAATATTTGAATAAAGGTTCAAATTTTTTAGAACGATTTTTATTGACTATTCAGACTATTTTAATTCTACGAGAACAATATTATTGATTTTGACTCTGAATTTTAGTCTATAACATAAAAACACTTTCAAACTATTGAGCTGTATTCATATCTGTATTATAAGTTATAACTATTACATTAAAAATAATTTATTTATATCATAATACACCGTAAGTTGAGTAATATTATTACTTTAAAAAAAAAATATGCAATGATTTACTCAGATCAAATGTGTTACATACACAAAATATCTTCTATATTTATACATTACTAACCTCATGTTATAGTTTCGTAACATATTCCGGAGCCTTTTAAATGGAAAAATCCTTCATGTTATTATCAGTAAAATAATCAGATTAAAAATGAATTACTATATCGGTAACATGAATTATAAACATAATCTATTTGATTGATAACATCATATAACATGTTCTGTTCCATAAATATATTTCAATTTTTAAATCATATTCACACTGTCCAGAAATTTATTTTGTATTCAAATTCAACAATCTTTTTACTACTTTAGAATTACTGATTAGTAGAGCAAGAACTTTCATGCACTAAAAAATCATCAAATATGCATTTAAAAATATGCACTTATGCATCAAAAAATTAAAAATATGCGGTTAAATATGCCCTTAAAAAATTTATTATTTTTCTATATAAGTTTTAACTAGATTTATTTTATTAAATTGATTTGGAATCTTTTTTGAATGTTGGATCCCATCCCTAATCTACCCAGTACCAACTGACTATAGATACTTGATACTGTCGTTTTTATACCACGTACCTACTATTCGTTAAATAAAAATACAAAAATAGACATAATAAATACTGACCATTATTATTATTTCAAGATAAAATATATCTTTATCGTCTTTATAAATTTATAACAAATAGTTGACTTTGACTCAAGAAAAATATTCACCAAAGAGCTTGATT
>JAIPRM010008604.1:0-15696 GCA_025469315.1 Stegophylla sp. TES_Ste_2020
TTTATTTATTTTATATTATTTCTTAAAATTAATAGTTATATTAATAGCATTGACTTCGAAGTGTGCCGTAAAAACTTATAAAATGATCAAGTGTGCCGCCAAGTAAAATAGGTTGGGAATCCCTGGTAAACTATTTAAAATAAAACTGAATTAATAAAATGTTATCTTTTTTTCTAGTTTTAACTGAAGCCAATAAAAATATTGAAATAATATTCAAGAACAGTAGCTCAAATATTTTATTTTCTCGCGTGATCAAAATAAAAGTCGACATCTATTCTCTATTGTTTCAATAAAATAACATAAATAATAATTACACAGCCTAATTTAGAGACGATATTAAAACAAAATCTTAGTGATAATTTTATCTGAAAACAGTAATTGGAATGAATTGAATGATAATAATATTATAATATTTATGGCCCTTTTAGCCCAACAAATGTAAAATGAATAATCTAAAAAATACTAGTAAAATTAACTCTAACACAAAAAATTTAAAATATGTAATATTAATAAATAATTGCCTATTTGGCACAATAAAAATACTAATAATAACAATAATTACAGCCATTTTGGCCCAACAGTAATAAATAAATAAATAAAATGTAATAACCAGAGTTGAGATTTTATAGCATTTGCATATTTCTTATGAGATGCTTAAAAAATAGCAGAGTAAGCTAAAAATGTGTTTCATGATACAGAGAACTCAAATAAAAAAATTTATTCTGCTTTTTTCGCATATTTTGCGATATTTTAGTTTTTACTGTTTATTTTGGATTTTTTAAGACTTTTTTTGATTTTAACCTAGTTTTGAATCGAAATAGGACATATTTTATGAATTAATATTTTAGTAATCGTTGATTTAGATTTTTGTCAATTGAATTATCTAGTAAATTGTAAATGTATTGATTAAATAAATAGACCGATTACGCTGATGAGCGAATGCAACATACCTTTTAGAAAATAATAGTGGTTTGTCCAAATTAAAATGTACTCAAATCCCTGGGAGGATGAAGAAAATTGAAATACTTGATGAACTTAAATGTAGCAATATTGTATATTTGCACCAATTGTATCAGTAGTCGTAGAACGCTTATTTTCTATGTAAAAAACTTTGTTGGCACACAACCGCCGTAAATCCATATTCGAAAATCTGACCAAGCATTTATGAATTCAATGTCACACTCAAGGTAAACATTTTAAATAGCTTACTTTTATTTAAAATTTTTAAACATATAAATTGGGTATTTTTTTTTACAGTAACTACTTTTAATAATATTTATAAGTTATTAAAAAGTTATCAATAAATAAATTTCTTTTTTTTTTTTTTTGCTTATTTTTAGCGCATATTTAGCGAAATTTAAGGTAATTTTATAGCGCATATTTATGCAATTTTAAGTGTTATAAAATCACAACCCTGGTAATAATTATGTGATAAAAAGTTCACTGATAATAATATACTATTTATGGCTCTTTTTGCCCAACAGATATAAGATAAATAAACTATAAAATACTAGTAAAATTCACTCCAACACAGAAAAATTTTTAAAATATTTAATATTAATAAATAATTGCCTGTTTGGCAGAACAAAAATACTTATAATAACAATAATTACGGCCATTTTGGCCCAACATTAATTAATAGATGAATAAAATACAATAACTAAGTTGTTACGGTGTCCTCTATAAGTCACTATACCGATAAACTATTTAAAACCTAACTAAATTAATAAAATGTATTTTTTTAGTTTTAACTGAAGCTAAATAATATAATATAATATAATATCCAAGAACAGTAGCTAGCATAAATATTTTACTTTTCTTCGTGCTAAAAAATAAAAGTCGGCAACTATTCTCAATTAACTCTTTATAAAACAATAAAATAACATAAATAATTATTCATTAAAAACCAAAGACATAGACGATATTAAAAAAAATCATAACATAATTTTACTCAAAAACAGTAATTGGTATTTATAAATCATACTTATGATATTTTACAAAGAAATATCTATGTTAGGTATATTTTATATGAAATAAATGTTAAGTTTTGTTATTTATAAATTGCACTATGAATAATTTTAAGAAAAAAATTACTAAATATGTAGAAATATCTAAGGTGTATCTAAGTTCTACTTTTGGGTAATACTATAGGTACTCGGATTTTTCGGTGATACACGATTGAGCACGGTCGTTATCAGCCAACTTTTTGACGACCCGATTGAGCACGATAAAAAAAAATAATATATTGTGAACGACGTTGTCAGATTTTCACTAGTACATATTAATATTATGTTGTGTAGATTACTAATAGGTTAGTAACAATATGTCATACTAGTCGAAAAAGATATTGCTATTGATCGATGGGTACCCATAGAAATTGAAAATAACTGGATAATAGTGGGATAGATAGGAAACCAGAATTTTATTTACAACAAAATATAACGATTGCACTAAATTGTGATTATCTGTTATAGTATGTAGTAGGTATCTAAGCTGTAAAATATAATACTTGGTCACAGGCAGTCTGTTCTGTTGTGTGTGTATTTGTGTGTATTGCAAGTTTTACTATTTTTATGATGGAAAATACTGAAATCCGAATTATTTTATCTGAGAGATGTAAAGAGTTGGCAAATGTTGGAGCTTTCAAGTACAGATTTATTAATTAATATTAATTAACTTCACTATAAAAGCTTATCAGGAATACTGTGAATTTAAAAATGCTGATAACCTACTTAAATACTTATTAAAAGTAGGAAATAAATATTGAGGGAAAAAAATTTAAATTTTTTCTTTTTTTTTTTTTTACATGTTTTTAGTATTTATGATAATAAATTTTTATTGTAATATATACGAAATTAATTGACCCAGAAAACGCTGTCGTAATACGGAATAATATGTGATTAAAAACCAATAAAATATTTTTATATATGACTATTCATGTTTAAATGTATTTTATTTTTAATAATAATTATTTTAGTACATATTATTAATATTTAATAAAAATAATAATAATAATAATTTTAATAATTTTATACGGTACTAAGTTGCAACGTCTCACCCTTTTTCGGGCTCAATTGGGTTATGAAAAAGGACAATCGTGCTCAATCGGGTTGCTGTCAGATTTTTCTTAGTGTCGTCCGTAAATGTGAGTGATACAACAACACATGGCGAGCATGGTAAAGGCCATGTAAATCATGAACACAATGATAGTAAAATATAGTTTCTTCGACAGCGGAAGATCAGTGGTTGGCGTTTTAAGATGGTTGAGTACACGCAAACGTCGGCTGATGTTGTTGGAGTCAATAACGACAATATTGTCCACCGTCACATTCGTCGTCGGACGCGGCAATCCGTTCGCGTGATGTACCGGGGTGGGAATCTTTATGCTCATAGGTGAGATGAAATAATTAGGGAAGAGCAAAAACAGCAGGAAAATAAACATACAAATTTTAAATTTTTGAAACATCATGGCGATGTAGTGTTCGGAAAGTCTGGAAGTTGCCGCCGGCACTCAAGCTTACAACGCCGGGTCCGCGTGACAGTCGGTTTTCCGGTGGTGTGTTTTATGACTGTGGGGATGAAACAAAAAACAAAAAACAACACAAACTATTATTGGAGAATCTACCAACGATATCGCGATGTCGATAATCCGAATATATCGATAATATTATTGATTATTAAAATTCTGTATACCGATGTGAAAATTATGTAATTTTGTCAAGCCATTGATTTTTTTTTTTTTTTTTGATTTTTTGAACATAAAATACACTATTATGATAGAGGAGAAGGTTATTTATTTCGGTATCGCGCGGAACAATGGAAAATAATTTAATCAGTGACACGTCAAGAAGTAGTCGGGACAACTGCAGCTTCTGGAGTCAATCAGAAATGGAGGGAAGGGGGTTACTTGACGTGATAGCGTGCATACGGTTTTTTCCCATAGGCTATGTAATGATTTTTCTGTAGGGAAATCGATAAATCGGAATGTCCGAATATCGATTGCAATTTTATCTGGACGTCACGATTAAATATCGCACAAAACAAAACCATTTAAATGTTCAAAAAAAAAAAGAAAAAAAGATGTCTTTGAACAATCAAGCCAAATCAAAAAAATAACGATATTATGGAGAAATATTAACTCTGCGTGCAATGAGAGTGGTGCTTAGCCAAGGCCGTAGCCATGACAATTCGGGAGGGGTTTGGATTATACAGACGTATTTTGACTAAATAAATTAGGACAAAAAAAATTTCAACAAAATCTGTTTGCTACAATAATAATTACATTATCGTGAAGTTTATGCAATTTTACTTAAAATATTATTATTAATTATAATAATTGTTATATAATTTATATAATTTTATTTATATTGATTTAAAAATAAATTTCAGGGGGGTTTGAACCCTGAAACCCCTTCCCTGGCTACGGCCTTGTGCTAAGCGACCGATAGAAGGGTTCGGTGCAACAAAAAGACAATTCCATTCTTTTATAAAATTATGTTATTCATAAACTTTTGAATAGCAATAAATCACTTACAATTCAGTGCTACGACCAGTCGAATCCGAGCTATACAAGAGTAATTATTATAAGAAAATAATATTTCAGGGCAAGGAAATAGATAATAGCCCATTACAATAAATGTATAATAATTATTAAAAAAAAAAAAACCCTATATACTTCACACCCTGGATATTCTTCGCTCTTCGGGTGGGATACTCTTGATGGGCGTGGTGATCTTTAAAAAAAAGTTATATCATTTCTTCAATATAACGATTCTGAGTGGAACCTCAGTTAATTACAGACAACAATAATTTTCAGTTTTATATTGAGTATGTTCAGCAATTGTTACACATATTCTATCTGATATTTGTATATGATAAGGTTTGTCAACACTTTCATGATTTAAGCAATATTACTTTTGGAACTAGTTATAGTATAATAATCAGTGTCCATTTCATTATTCATGAAATTGATTAATTTCACCATGTTTTGAAATACAAAGGTTGTATGGTTAAAATTAAGCACTATTGATTTTAACAAAAACCTAAAAATAAGTTGACTTACATATTATGAATAAACTGGTACACAGTTGTGGTAATTATAAAATTTAAACGATTGTAAAAATTATCTATTAAAACAAGACAAAATATAATTTGAAGAACTTTTTGGGGAAAGAAAATTTTCTATAGGTATTTTTTTTTTTTTTTTTTAATTTTTTTGTATTTTTATCTTTTATCTTTCTCTTTTCTTCCCCTAAAATTTTTTTCTAACTGTTTTTCTCATTATTTTTTTGTCCTGTTTTTTCTTTTTATAAAACTGACTATTATTACTGTGTGTTAATTGAAATTTTGCTCAGAATAGTTTTATAGATAAAAATATTTATCGTTCCTTTAAAATTCAACATACCTACAAGAGTAGCCTACCCAAGGAATGAAGAACACCCATCATGCGAAGTATTTCCAGTTTTTTAACCCTTTAATTAAATTGTATCATGCTATATAAACTTACTCTTTGAGCTAAAATATTTTCTTGTTTAACTATTAAAAACCAATAAATATAAAATAGGTACATAATATGTAAAAAAGTAAAGTTTTTATAAAATTAGGGCTCCTAAAGTTGGTTAGCCCAGGGCCACTAATTGCATTAGCCCGGCTATGGGTGAATCCTCTAAATATCCCATGCTTCAAAATACCCTAGATCAATATATCACGTATTCTAAATATCTCATATTCAAATATGTAAGTAAAATTAACATGATATCATGTAGTAGTCCGTAATGTTATTTTTTACATTATTTAAACCAATTATCTATGTCTTAAGAACATTTTTTCCAAAGATTCTACGTTTTTTTTGTAGTTTTTTTTATTGTAAAAAACGATTGATGTAGTTTTTTTTTTTTTTAGAAGTTTTAATCTTTTGGCTTCCTTGAAAAGTTAGATAAATAGACATAGGTCTTTATGCCTATATGCTTTATTTCCTCAATTATGAACATCAGATTATACTTAATGATTTAAAGGGTTATAGTGTTTAATTTTTCTTTTTAATACAATTTATTTTTTATTTTTCTAATTATAAAACAAAATATACTATGTTGAATAATTTTTCATTTTAATAAATATTTTTAATATAATTATATATTTTTTATTTACCTGTTGATTATAAAACAAAATATACTCTGTAGAAGCATGTATTATGAATATTATTATATATTTATACACATTAATTTTTGTGTAACACTTATATAAGTAATTGAAAAAGGAATTATTTAAAATAAGGATAATTTGTATGGGAATATTTTGAACTTGGGATATTTTGAGGAAGAACCTTGTTAAACACATCATAAAATCATCAATTGACGTCATGATGTCATCAATAATTTGATGTGCTAGGCAATATTATTAAATTATACGCAAACTTAAAAAAAATCGTAAAAAATGAACGGATCAACCTTAATTATCAGAGATTAAGCACCAATATTTTTCTAAAAATCAGGTTCATAAAATAGCTATTCTGAGTTTTGTCTAAAACTGTACCTAGTGTAAAACTTTAAATTTAGAAATTTAGGTACTAATAAAAAAAAAAGAGTGTATTTGTTATGCTTTAGCGCAAGTTAGTTATTGCAAATTGTCATATTGTAATGGGACTCCCTGTATATGACAAAGGAACGGAAAATTGTAGCATTTGTATTTTCTCTTAGGTAAATAATACAGCAAAATCAGTGACAGAAAAAAGAAAAAGAAAATGTCACATAATTCCCTTTAATTATTTACGATTTTTTTTTTGTTTACTGATATTTATTTATTTACTTTCGCTAATTTAGAGATTTAAGTGCTATTTTTAGTCAAATATCTAAATATCTATCAAATATTTTAAGAAAACAAATGCGTTTAGTTTAAAAAACATTTTTATTTACTCATCATTATTATACCTAAAAGCAGAATTTGAATTAATTAAAATTAATGAATCTCTATCTGGCAACAGCGAATAATATTTCTTGATTTCACCTCTCTACAACTCATCAATAGTCAACCCTTCCTTATCTAATCAAGTGAGTTTATAGTTCATTATAAAACCTTAATTAATAAATAAAATACCAAACATTAACAATGTTCTAGTCACTAGAAAGTATTTCAATTTTATTATTCTGCCATCTAAGAACTACTATTGCTTTGTATAAGTAAATAAAAAAATGTATTTTTAAAAAAAAATCAAATTTTGGTGTTTTAAGTTCATATTCATGCACTAAAAAGTAATTTATGTAATGCTAAAATTAGCACACCCTAATTATGACACAATACTACACAACACTGTGGTAGTACGATATTGATTTTGTTCAATATTAATTTTAATACCTTACAACACATAATATTAGTTGCAGGTACACATAATATCAGCTACAGGTAGTAGGTCAGTCCAAAAATAATAATTGCTCATGTTTGGAATTCGACTGGCGCACACCACTAGGCTGATGAAGGAATTGAGACAAAATGTCCAAGGAGAGAGCGGTCGCTACATCACCACCTCTAACGTGAGTTCAATTTTAATTAATTCTCCGTATTCCAAACAATATTTTAATGGAAATATTTGGTGAATACAGAATCCAAAATATGATTTTTAAAATAATATAGTTCAATAAGTATCTATTTTAAATTGAAAAAAAAAATAATAATAGTAATAATAATAAATAAATAAAACAATAATTGAGAAACTGAGGGTTGAACTTAAAAATATCACCAACTACACGAGTACATTCTATTTTAAATAATTTTTCAATAGGGTAAAAATGAAAATAAATAATGCACTAACTGCAATAGTCAGTTTTTGAACAAATATCCCTTCAAAACACAGAATATTTGATTGGTAAAATAATAATTATAATCTGATTGGTTATAATTCTGAACCAACTTTTTAAACATAAGCATGTATACTTTTTTGATTCGGCATCAATCGCGTTTGTATTTAACTCATACGTTGAATCTTTCATCTGTAATTACTTTATTACCACCCTCTCCCCCAAAATAAATACAACAGTTAATAAAACTTTACCTGATTCAAGAGCTGACAGTGACTTACAACGCTGCCTTCCAGTCGTCCAAAGCGTCTAATCACCTCGTTTTTTACGATCACTGAGCGCCAACGTCCGCGTCGATCCTTGTCACCTGTAAAACCAAAAATGTATCATTTCGGTTGTTTAATCCGTCGACGAAAGGCGCAATATAAGTTTTCCACTAGGGGGGCTGAACTAATTCCAGCAATTATTTAAAGAGGAATCATTTCAAACTACTAAAAAAAAATGTTTTTACCTAAAATGTGTGATAACTTTAATAATCATGTAATAAATAAACAAAAAAACTAAATTTAAATAAATTATGTATTAATTATCACAAGGTCGAATTAACAATTGTTATATTTATGATTCATTAAAGTAAAGTATTAACACATGAATTATTTGATATTTTCCTTTCAATATGTAATAAAGATAAGTTTGTAAATCTATCTTGAGTGTCTTGTCACATAAGAGCTACGGAGCCAAAAACATTAACTAACAAAAAAAAATTTAGACAGCATTAATGTTACATAATGTATTCAATTAAATATATTTGGTCTCTTCTCAGAAGAGACTTTAGTCATGTCAGGAGGGGCTTAGCCGCTCCTAGCCTCCCTGAATTGCACTTATGCCCTCGACGAAAAGTTTTACAGGAACGCGAAAAAAAGACAATTTAATTGGCTCTTAAAAACTATAAACTTGCCAAGAGGGGGGGGGATAGAAGGCGATTCTCTTCGAGCCCAGAATGTTTACTAAAAAACCAAAAAAAGTGCTATTGAAGAATTTGCAACAAAATATATTGCTAATGTTTCTCAAAACTTGTCAAATGAAGTTATCCGATTGAAAATTCATGTGAAACAAAATATGAATCTCATTTGTCTTTATTGCATTAATTATTAAATACTTTCAATGTGATAAAGTTAGAAAGACTTCTGACGTATATTCTGCACAAAAAAGATTTACTCAAAATCGTTTAATTTAAAAAAAAATAATTCATAGCTTTTTTTAAATTTAACACACCCACCAAGGAAACGAAGAATAACCATGGTGCAAAGTATATTCATCATTTTATATTTTCAGGGAAGTATTTTTATATTGGTGACTACTGAGGATTAAGCTTAAATATTATCTTTTTATTAAATAAACGCGAAGCAATATGGTATTATTGTATTAAACATAATTATGATAAAGTTAATTAAAATAAAATAAAACTGTTTCTATCATTTTTTCTTGTTCAGATAAAATATAAGTACTTCATCTTTTATCTCTATTTAGATAATATTCACTTTATTTATATCTTAAATATATTTTTACTGACAGGGAATGTATATATATATATATATATATATATATAAGATGTATGGGTATCACCTCAAAATTGTTTATAATTTGTAATAAAATATTTGCTATTTGTACCTAAGTCTATGATGTATATATGTACTTTTAGACTTTTTAATCTTTCAACACAGTTCTAGTAAACACTGAAAAATCGTAGAAAAAATAAAATTAAGTTTTATAAGTGAATTCACGTTGTCAATTTGTCATGTCGTTATTATGTTGAAAATATGCAAAAAGAACACAGAAAAAACTAAAAATTCATTTTTTTTCAAAAATCATCGGAATAAGTTAAAAATAAGCACTTAAAAAATTCAGACCGCTCTAACGTGTCATATATTTTCATAAAACCATTTAGAATTCAAATCAATTAAAAAAACAAGCCCTGCTTATGAATAAATAAAATTCCGAGAGAAGTTTTACGTTACTAATTACGTATATGTGGGTACCTAATAAAATCAATATTTTGCTCGATTCCGATGTTTAATTAAAATGTTTTATAATGTAGAAGGGCTTAGTATTCATTTTTAAACGTCCAAAATCATCCAAATACGTATATTATGTGCTCTGCGTACGAGTATTTTAATCAAGAGAGGCAATTTTTTTTGAAAAGCTATAAATTTAATTAATTTTTCTAAATATAAACAAGAAAAAACTACTACCCAGTCCAGAAATCTTTTGATGATGTCAAATGTTTTTTTTTTCTCTCTGAACGAAAATAATTAATAAAAATTAATTGACTAGCTATCGGCGCGAAGATGTGTGCGACTTCGGATTAATAACGCTCGACTATTCGCAAGGTAAAGCTCAAGATGAATTTTCAATCGAATAAATGAAAAAAAAAAAAAAAATCGTACATACTTCACACCGAATTTCTCGAGTGTGATACATTTGGTGGATGTATTGCATTTTAAAGAAACGATATAGCGTTTCTTTAATAAAACGATTCTAAGTGGAGCTACAATTATTATACAATACTAATAATTATCGATTAGGTAATATTTAAAAAATATTATTTAATAATGTTGGGTATTTGAGTGTGTTTGTGTGCTCGTTAGGTAATCAGGCAATAAAATGTCTTTATAAAAATACAACAAGCAATACAAATCTATTTTTTATAAATACTCTAAAAACCATCAACATACATTTAATTAGCATTTTGGTGATCTCATGGGAATATTTGGGCTTTTGAACTATTTATGGATTATTCAATAATACAGTCCAATAAAATCCACTATTTTTTATTTTTTTCAAATGTCCAGTAGTCGTCTAGTACTATTATTTAATAACAAAGTGACCTATGTCCATTTTTATTTACATTATTTATTAAATTAAATTTCAACGCCGCAAGGGCATATAAGAACAGTTTATACATAAGAAGTACAGATCACAAGAACAAAATCTTGAGATCAAGAACAAAAAATTGTACGGAAATACTTGTTCAAAAGTTTCGATCAATAACTTTTTAAAACCGGATTTGCCTCTAGATGATACTACAGAGTGGTCATTTTTTTAATTTCTCAATTCTTCAATTTTTTTTTTTTTTAACTACCCATAATTTGACAAAAACGATTCGGAAACCATCATTTTTTGTTCCGAACTATATGCAAATTTATAAATAGATAGAAAATAATATTAGAAAGATTTTGGCGCAAGAAAATTTTGGAAATGTGAAAAAAAAATTTTGAACATTTTTCTAACATTTTTTTTTCTCATTTATTTTTATATTAATAACATTCTTCGTTCAGAATTGTTTTATTGAAGAAATGATTTATCGTTTCTTTAAAATTCAATACACACATCAAGAGAATCCCATCCGACGTGCGAAGAACACCCATCATGCGAAGTATGTCCGTTTTTTTATTTTTTTAATTTGACCGTTAATTAAAGGGGCAGTAGGGGGAGTACCATTTTAAAATTTTTTAAAAATTCATATTTTACATCAATTTATATGTTTATAAGACCGTTAAACTTTAATTTTGCATTGATTGTGTAATTGGTACTATTTAAGTAACACAAATTTTAATTTTTGTACAAATATGCGACAATATTACTTTGATTGGTTCTACTTTAAAGTGAAAATACCGTCGTATGAAAAAATATACTTAATTATATGTACCTGAGACGTGGTGATAACGATTATTAATAAATTTAACTGACTGAATCGTTGATATGGAGCTATCAGTTCAGTGACCTGTATGTCGTGCGAGCTTTGTGAATATTTTTTATAAAAGCATCTCAAATTAAGAGGTGCAGATAGACGCGAACAAATTCTGGTTCATTTCAAATGTGAGAACATTATTTTTAAATTAAAATAGATCTGATAGTGTTAAAATGAGTTAAATTTAATTTACAGCCTATTGAAAATGTAATATGCATATATTTTTCATAAATAATAATTATTTAATTCTAACAAAATAATAAAGTATGTTTAAATAAAGTAAATATATTACTAAATTAATATATAGAAACATTATGTTGATTACAGTGGGATAAAATCTCAAAAATAAACTTCAAAGTTGTTTATTATCGAATTAAATATTAAGCAAATTTATATAATTATATAGGCAGTCAAAGTCATGTAATTCGTGGATAAGTAACTCGAAATTATTATCAAGACTAGACATATATCACATATGTTGTAGGGAAAAATACTTTATGATAATTGACGAATTAGGAAACACTACAAAAATTGACTTTTGGCAATTTACGAATGCATTATATCCCACTGTGCGGCGCGGCGAACAAAATGATGACACAATAAAATGGTAATGGCCAATGGGCGCCGAGGGGGTGACACTTAAATCTAATGGCGTGATAACAATATACTTATAACCATGTGTGTGGTGTATACATTTTACAGATGGTCTGTGATCCCCGCGAATGTTCTCTTGAAATCATTTATTTTACCAACGACTTTGTAGCGACATCTATCATACCGTTATGACACCTATGTTAATCATAATCGGATCAGTTGTGGTAATTATATAAATTCATTAGGAGCGCTCTATGATCGTTGGTATTAACTATTTGGTGGAGAACATTCGAGGGGGGGGTATTAAACATTTTCGGGGGAAGGTACTTGTATAGTGTATAGTGTATAGTATATATAGAATATGGAGTGTATATGTGTAGTTATTTCCCGAAGGGGCGAAGAAATGCCCTCCAGTCAACCCCTTGAAATAAACACTGAATATAGGTCAGTTGGTAATTACATGTTACGTTAGAGATTGGACTGCGCAAGGAGTGAGATGAATTAATTAAAGACACGACGCGGGAAAGAGAGAGAAAGGCCTACTTCATCATATTATCAAACATGTTATAAACAGTCTTTTTTTAATATGTTCGTGTTAACAATATTATTCCAGTTGGATAATCGTTAATTGCAAATACGCAAATATGTGTATTAGTCGAAATCAGTTTTGAAACTACTATTGAATGGATGACAGCGCGCTAACAAAATACTATTGCGGGGAAATGAATTTATTACGGCGCAACGGCAGCGCGGGGCGATAATAAAAGAGGCTCCCAGATCGTTTGTCATTAATGGCAATTATTAAGAGTACACCAAAATATGTAAAAAACTAAAATATAACAATCAGTGTGACACTGGACAATCCAACCAACAACACTCGAATGCAAAAATATAAACTATAACTGTTCAGTGTCGAGGAAAAATAATCAATTTTATATTATATTATTATATCGGTGTAGCATAATATTTTGTTTGCAGTTAAATAATTGCATGTTTCATTAAAGGTTTCGCTAATTGTGCTTTTTAGTACACTAATCATGCATGATGAATGTGAATCAAGAAAGTATATTATCTAATTACAATAATGCGCTTCGTGTTTTATACAATAACGCAGCTGATAACAGCGTTAATAATTAATATTATAAATAAATAAATATGTATATATTATATAATGATTTAGAAAATTCGTTAACATCGAAACTAAAACATCGGTAAAGCTTTAACCCGAAGGAAAAATATCGGGATGTAAGCATCGATATTTGCTTAGTATCAATGTTTTTCGCGTAAAAATCGATGTTTCAAAAACATCGATACGTCGTTGACATCCCTGGATATGACGCACGTACGCGAAAACCCAGATCGCATAGCAACGTATATTTTAACCAGACGAGCGTTAAAAAATCGAATCATATTATACATATACAACTAACAAGTTGTATGTTAACTTATAACTGAAAATCACATCGAAATGATTACCGGGTAATACGTACCGGATCTACTAACATGCAAATTAAAAAAGTTTATTACGTTTATGTATTTTTTTTTCTTTGTGTACCGAATGAACTGGCGAAATATGTTTTTCCGACAAAAAAAAATATTATTAAAAAGCGTATTGAAAAGAAAAAAAACTTTAACTGTCGTAAAACAATCTGCGAAACTTTAGAATTACAAACGTCTAGAGCGAAATCATTGTAAAGTAATTCGATTTTGAAGATGTTCTTCTTCGAATTATTTCGCATTGAAAAACCGAGTAAAATACAGATACGTCAACTGAAGAAAAAGATAAACAAGTTGACATGCAGTTACATATAAATGTAGTGAAAAGGAATAAACAGACAGATAAAATAATATTTTCAATTGAGACGAGATTATCCGTAAAGCATTAACCGTTTAAATAAAACTATAAAACACGATTTTTCTTTTTTTAACTTACAGTTTATTCCTTTCCCTTACACTGGAAAAAGTGTACACACAATACGAAAATATCAATATA
Source organism: Stegophylla sp. TES_Ste_2020 (assembly GCA_025469315.1). Lineage (NCBI taxonomy): Eukaryota > Metazoa > Arthropoda > Insecta > Hemiptera > Aphididae > Stegophylla > Stegophylla sp. TES_Ste_2020. The sequence goes on from JAIPRM010008604.1 coordinate 14,129, forward strand.
TATATATATTATATTGTATTGTATTAATATTATATTTACTTGGTTATCGATTAGGTCTGACTGAATGAATTTTTCGATAGATTTACGATGGATAGATATAGTAGATTTTCTCGAATGAAGTACTGGATCCTCCTGGAGAAAGATGGCGAAAGTCGGCACACAATAATATTACACAATGACAGTGTACAGCAGCCGCCACGAATGCAGTGAACTGCAGCCAATTAAATTAAGTTCACGAATCGGTGAAAGAAAAATAATAAAAATGTGAACGCTGAGATGAGAGTCGGGATTCAGTTGCTTCTCGCTCGGTGGTGGAAAACCAACAGTACCTACAAAGCAGCGCGGCGATCGCCCGAACCGAACTAGGTTAACGGGGTGGATGGTGGGTGGTTATTCCACAGTGTTCTTCGCCTAACGTCTCCCTCCCCTCTCCGACCATGTCTCCGGATCGGTGGATCGGTGTGGCGGCGCGTGACCTTTATACATTTAACGCTGGCAACTCGCTCAAACACCAGTGGCGACGCATGCGCGCATTGACAGGGGGTTGGCCGGGTGGGCATGATGGGCCAACCAAAACTTATCAACTACAATGATTTTGGCCTCGGGTATAATCGTGCCGGTTGATTCCCGGTGTTTAATTTTATGTGAACCTAATGAATTCTGTCAAAATACTAACTTACAACGGTTGTAAAAAAAAAAGTTGATTTTTCGAGACTTTTTTAGGAACTCTGGTTGTACATATGTTTATTAGTTTATTACGGAGTGTGCGTTTTAAATAATAATAAGTTGGGTTGGGATTTAATAGCAGGCCCGTACTGGCCCACCGGGCAACCGGGCAGATGCACGATGCGCCCCATGAAAATTACAATGCATAATGCGCCCCTCATAAAATTTACGTTTACATCAAAAATTTAAAGAAATTTTATTTTTTTCCGTAAAAAACATGGACTAAGATAATCTTTTTTATTTTATCTACTATGAGTTATAACATTTAATAAATTATTTTATACGTTACACCGTTCACAATTATGCGGGTATGAGGTATTCGTATAATAATATTATTAAATTATCAATAATAAATGTATATGTATAGAAATATATATATATGTTTCCTCAGAGGAAATTCCTCTGGATATAAATAGATCTTATCTTTGTTTATTCTTTCGGCTATCCCCGAAATGACGACGTCTATAACAATAATAAGGGATCAGTACACTTGCCCGACATTCAGTTGCCCGACATTTTAATTGCCCGACACCATTTTCCCGACAATACATTTGACCGACACTACATTTTCCCAACAATACATTTGCCCGACAATACGTTTGACCGACACTACATTTGCCCGACTATTTCAAATTATATTAAGTATGCATAAATATACGTCAAAAATTATTCAAAACTTTAATAAAATATTATTTTAAATTATATTATGTTATTCACAAATTTATGTCACCTTCAATGTTACCTTCAAAGTTTTATACCACCTCTATTTGATGAAACAGTTTCACAAATTTGTGTCATCTTCCGATTTATATTAAAAAAAGCCGGACATACTTCGCACGATG
>JAIPRM010008605.1:0-15695 GCA_025469315.1 Stegophylla sp. TES_Ste_2020
ATTTTTTTTTTTTATTAACTTCCTTCGTTCAGAATCGTTTTACTGAAGAAATGATTTATCGTTTCTTTAAAATTTAATACGCCCGTCAAGAGAATACCACCCGTCGTGCGAAGTACACCCATCGTGCTTAGTAAGTACGGCTTTTTTATCACAATAATATAATTATATTTATATTATTAATATTATAATAATATATTTATATCATTACCTTCAAGTCTCAGCCTAGCTTTCGTGATCGCGTGGCCAGCCCGGTTAGTGGCCGAACATTTGATTTCGCCCTCATCCGAGTACTCGGCTTGGTGGATATACAGGGTACTGATGCCATTGTCAGTGTTCACTCGTTGCCGTCTGTTACTGAACAACTCGAATCCATCTTTGTACCAGCTGATTTTTGGCGTTGGCGTGCCCTCGAATTCCACTTCAAATTTCACCTGCAAAACATGACCCCCGTCCAGTTATTTTTACGATACCTAGTAACATCTGAGTCCGATCATGTTATTCGATAGTTATAGCAATGTAACCGGTGAAATGCGTGAATGAACACGTTTTCGAAACATTTTTTTCCTTAATTCCGAATTCGTAACACACCATTATATCTGACTCTTGTTGTATATTCCGTAATTAGATACCCACATATTTTCACCCCTTAAATTATTCGATAAAAATAAATTATAAGTATTAATTGTTTCCATATATGTAATAAATACTTAATAATACAAGTTTTACGAAAATCACAAAACTAACACCATAACCTATAACAAAACACGCTACTTCATTATTCAACATTTTATGTTTATAAATCAAATAAAATATTTATAGCATTTAAGAATGTCGAAATAAATCGATTCACAAAAATTTCTAAATTTGTTTTTATGCATGGCATCTTAAGGTCAACAAAAACCGTTATCTATCTCGTAATTAACTCTTAAAAATAAAATTATGTTTTGTGAAAGCACATGGCAGATATTAACATTTTTCAAAATAAGAAAGTAGAATATCCACAAGTGATTAAACCTCAATTGCCTCAGTTTATCAATCTCATGGAAATCTACAGATCTGAAACCCCCTTGTACATGACGCATATAAGCTTATTAGATATTAAATGTAATAACAATGTCGAAGATATTGAACTCATTATATTAAAGTAAGTAAACGAAGAAATAAGAAAAAAAAGTAAAGTATAAACAAGAAAGCTGAACATATTTTGCATCATGGGTATATTTCGTTTCTCGGGTCCAGATACATTTGGTAGATGTGTCGAATTTTAAAGAAACGATAAATCATTTCTTTATTATACGACTCTGAGAGAAACATGTTAATAATATAAAGAACAATACGAGTATAGTAATCGTTATTTTCAATACACCTACCAAGAATATCTGAAATAAGGAGTGAAGTATAGTGCGAAGTATATCCGGGTTCTCGCCTATACTTTACTTTACTTTGCTTTATCTTACTTTACTTTACTTAAATGTTTTTTATCCAATAAATAAAGAAAAAGAAAAAAGACAATTTTATTAAAACTAAAAAAAATGATGAGAAAAAAAGTATTAAAAAGAAAAGTACAAAATATTTTTCATACAATTTTCTATCTATGTTTAAATATTTATAAAGTTAGGAATAAAAAAATATAGTTTCCGGGTCTAATTCCGTTTTTAATTTGGAGGAAATAACTGAGAAATTTGAAAAATGACCTCTCTAAAGTACCATATATCAGACAAATCTGGTTTCTAAATTATTTACTGGACAGGTATTTCTATACAAAACGTATACACATAAATAAGAAAAAAATTTATTTTAAAAACATTTTAAACACAATATTATTTTTATAATAAAATCATCAAATAAGTTAGGTGGCAAATAAAACTCATCCGAAACGTTTTACTCGATACGTATTAGTAAAAAAAAATTCTCGCTACAGCCAATGTACCAATATAGAACATTATTAAATCCACAACTGTCACTGAGGTACGACGAAACTACAAAATAATATAATTTTCAAGAGGTACCAAAAACTGATTAATTTGCATACGAAGTATTACTGCAAAATAATGAAATAATGTTTTCATAAAAAATACTTATCAAAACAAACTTCGATACACAGCTTAACTCGAGAATAAAATTAGTTTCTATTCAACGATGGAAAATTATTATTTTTTTATAATAAATTGTTAAGTATATGAGGTTTTGTAGTAACAGGCGCGAATGCAGCAACACGTAATACAACAGTGTCATCTGAATGGTATATCACGGCTATAAATACAACGCAAAGGAAATAGATTATAATAATCTATAAAACTTATGTACATTATGGTTCACTGTGTTTAACAGTTATCACTTATTTTTTTATCAATCATTCAAATTATTATATCAATTTATCTAACAACTGAAAGCACTTATGTTAAAACCAAAGATTAGGTATATTATATTAATTATTATACGGTTTGTGGTAAAAACATACTATCTGCATTTTTATTTAAAAAAATGAAATTTCGTACTATACTTGATGGATTTAATAATTTAAATGAATCTCAAGTTTATACATATTTTACATTGACTAAAATAAAAAATATAATAGCCATTTATAACTAGATAACCATATCCCGATGTTAGTATGAACCTATATGTCCAATCCTCTACGTATTTTTCTCATGTTCTTTATCACTAGATACTAGTGGCTCAGAAAGAATATCTATAGGGTAAAGTATGCTTTTTTTTCTAGTGTATCCATTGATATTAAACTAATGTTTAATATCAATGGGTGTATCATAACGATTAGTTTATGATAAGATAAACACACTATAGGTGCGATTTAAGTAAAATTGTTTGGAATTCCAGAGTAATGTCAATTAAAGTGAGCCGTACCTCTACATCCCTCATTCATATAGTTCATACATTCATAAAACGTTTTAAATAAAACAATAATTTGTTTTTATATAATACAGTTTATTTTAATTTTTAATTAAAGAAATGCACTTTTCGCAAAAACTAAATTTACCGAATAATATATTGTTATTAGTTAAGTTTTTTTTTATATATCATTTATTGCTAAATCGGTAAATTTAGATTGTTTTATACTTAGTCTGAGTCAGATAATAAATATAAAATTACTTTTCCAATGTAATCAGAATCCAAGTTAATTTATCACAGCGATTACGAACGGACAATGGGACAAATTAATTAAGTCAAAATAAACGTAAATGAAGCGAATTTGAATCGAATTGAAGACTTAAGTTGTCAACTCCTGATTTCAGGATGACATACAAATTTTTTTTCAAATTACGTTCAGAGAAAGAGAGGGTGAATTTTCGGGTCATACATTGCCACCCCCCCCCCGTCCCTTGTCCGTGCACCGGTGATGGAGGTGAAACAGTAAATATGTATTATTTTAATATTTATCATTGCACACGAACTTGTTCGTTTTCCAGGGCGACGCGATCCTCGATGCCGCTGACGAAAACGGGTGCCACGACGGCCGTTCGATGGACGGTGATCGTGACCGGGTCGGAGACGATGCTGGCCGGCGAATGACCAGACGAGTTGACCGCTTTCACTCTGAACTGATAACGCCATCCCGGTTCTAGGCCGCTCAATGTCAGGTGATTTTGTTGCACTTTGCCCGGTGTGGCTTTGACCCAGTGCGGCGAAATGGTACGACGATGCTCAACAATATATCCTGTAGATACGTGAAAAGGTATAATGAGTAGAAGTATTTATAACAAAATAATATTATATTTTAATGTCAGTCCTAAGTGCACGTTTTTGAAAAAAATCGATTGACGTTTTAACATTTTATCGTTTTAGATCACAGAAACTCTGGAAGATAAAAACAGTGGAAAGTGTTTGTGTTAGAAATGTAACTACCTAAATTTTTTTTTTTTTTTTAGGAAAATATCTGCATAAAACAATATAAATAATTCCATTACAGTGTTTAGTTTAGATTCTGAATGCAACGAAAAATCTATTGGTCTTACAATACGCTCTTTTGCTCTATTCAACTACATGTACTACTGTATTAGGTATAACTTTTTGACTTGTACATGTGAAACAAAAGTTTCGTTTAGCTCCATTGTAGATAATATGTTATCTTCTGGGCACTTTGAAAGGCAAGTTTTTGAAATTCACAATAGTTAAACATGATAGAGAATTCAGTGTCAAATAACGATTATGTATTAGCTGTATAAACTATGAATAACATTATCAACAGATCAAATAAAATAATAATGATAACAGGTCTAGAAAAATATATTAATGATAACGTGATTTTTTATAGGACAATAATATCATAATTTTAATTAAGATGACCCATAACATTGATTATAATTATTAATAATAATACTAAGTAGATTGGTAAAACAAAACACATTTTAGTTTTTATTTTATTATTCATAAATTACTAATCTAAAAAAGAGGGTTCTGAAACCAAATTTCACCCTCTTTGGTACACCACTAAATCTCGTAAATCATACATGTACGATCAATATCATATTCATCAAATTTCCAAATATTTTTTACATTCAAGGTTGTAAATAACTACCCATTATGTTCAAAAACATGTTTTGAAGAATAATTTCAGTGTGTCGCTACAAGCTTTAACAAAGAAAGCATTGCCTATTCTAAGGGATCTACCTGAGTTCCACAGACAATGATTGAAAGGTAATTTGAGGTTATTTAAATATTATGAACTAATCGAACATATATTTCAAAATTTTTGTAGAAAAAAAACAAATGATTTTCTTAAAAATAAACCGTGTGCGTTTTGTGTAATAAAGTAATTTTATTGTAAATACAGAATTGTTAAATTTACTTTAATTTCAGTACTGGTTTGGTATCTCTATCACAGAACTACTTCGACGCGTATCATGAAATTATCACCTCACCACTTATTTACGATAGAATCGAATACTTATCGTTTTGTTAAAACGTGTCTTATCTTTTCTTTTATAAGACACGTACTGCAAAATAATTATTATCTCTTATAGATTAATTTAAATATTTTATCATATTATCAGCCTGGTACCTGTAGGATATCACTTTAATAGATTTTGTTTACGTGTAGGGGAAAAAATCATAGAAAATGAGTATTAGGTTTTTGTCAATGGCCTTCTTCATCATAATGTAAGAAATACGCACAAAAAAAGCAACACAAATTTTAATAAGCAGGATATTATACATCGCACTATAAGCATTCTTTGCTCCTCAAGTGGGACTTGGTGGGTGAGTCAAATTTTAAATAACGGATAAATCATTTTTTCGATAAAACAATTTTGACTTAACATTAAAATAAATATAATTAAAAAATAAGCATTTATTGACTTATGTGTTACCATATTCAATAAATTCATTGTTTACTATAAAATTTTCTATAGCATCCAAATAAACAATCAAAGTGAAATAAAATAATGTAAAAACACATTTTATGCTAGGATAAGCCTTAGAAAAAATGTAAATTTCGAAAAATGACCAGTCTAAATTCCGTCTAGATACGAATTCTAATTCTAAAAGTTACAGGTCAAAACTCTTAAACGAATATTACTATACGAAAAAGTGTTTACATAACAGGGGAAAAAATAAACATCATTGTAAAATCGCTCCACTCATAATCCAATAAACATCGAGTAAAAAGAGTTTGTTTTTAAAAATCATTAAAATCATATTTGAAATCGTAGTAACGTGACACACGAGTGTTACATAGCGCTGTGCTAGATTTCGTGTGAAGTTTGCAAAATAAACAAAAGTCCCGAACGCCTGCGATGACTAATTATTATTACAGTATTGCTTGTTATTTTCTTTATAAATGTAAAATCGACGGTAAATCGCATTCGCGCGTCGCACGTGGTATTTGTTTTGGTTTCCCCCCCCCATAACAAATATTACCTACTACTATACGCGTCATCGTAAAAGTGACGAATAACACACGTAGCGTAAATTATATTATGTAACGAGTGAATGACGATATTATACCGCGAAGTCGCGTTGTGTATATGCGTATGATTCGTCTAAAAATATAAATAAGTACTACTCACCGCACACACGGATACTAAGAACAGGAAATGTCAATAAACGTAAGAGAGAAAAAAAAATCGTTTTAACAATGAACTGCCAAAATGGCCAGCAACTCGTCTCTTTCGTGTTATGGGACGAGCAAGGGAAACGAACACTGTTATAATATTATGTTATCTAATAATCGTCAGACACGCGTTAATTTTGAAGCCGTAAATTTTTTTGTGCCATGGAGTACCTACGATAAAAACGATTAGAATCGTCTAAATTCTTTGGTCGCGGAATGTGACAATTAATCTGCATAATGTACGACAATCTACTCGATGATAGACTCATTTGGAAAAATAAGAATATTTCGTTCAAACCCATACTTAACATCTGGAAATTTATAGTGACAATTATTACGCTTTCCGTTTATCGACTCGGCAATTTAATAGTATTATAGAATTTACGTTAATGACATAGTAATAGTATTGCATTTAATTCATCACACTCAGGCATTCTCAGCCTTTTTTTTACTCTACATCCTCCTTTTAGAATGATAAAAGCTACTCACCCTTCACCCTTCCATATTAAAACTTGTTTCTGTGATAGGATACCTTATGTACCTATAATTTTTATCAATATTATTCTGTTCGTACATAATTATACTTTTAGCTCGTTTGAAAATACAGTATTTTACCTTGAAAATGTGTTAAACTAAGTAAAATTTTGCATTCCCCCTGGGAGTTCCTTGACACCAACAATATTATTTACAATATATGTTTTATATGTTCCAACAATATTATTTACTAAATTTCATTTGTATATAGCTGATTCGGACAAATTACCAGAGTAGAGGCTTTTGTTTCTAAAATAATATTTTTTAAATAGGTACTAAAAAAAAAAAAAATAAAAACACAAGTTTGAGCCCTTGGAATTCTCAGACGTTTACAGAAGAGAAAGAAAATGGGCCGGTTGCCGATTGATAAATCGTTAGCCAAGTTTAAAGTACAGTGTGACCGCGAGGCAAAATGAAGTTTAGATTATTATGTTACATAATAATCATATTGTCACCAAAGAGTATAATAAATAAAGGAGATTTGCGTGTAACCGATTAACAAATAAATAATACAACACCCGATTGAAACACCAATTTCATAAATATTGTACAACTCCAGGCTCGGTGAGCTACTCAGCTATAGGTGTTTGAAAGAAATTTTTGACACTTTATGCCTCAAATATTATTGTTGATAAGTTAACGAACGAGTAAAAATGTACAACCTAAAATACATATACGTAATAAGTGTATTTAAACGAAGAATTGATAATAATTGGTTTTCATAATTTGTATTAGATTCTGTGTGGAGAGAAGAAGCTAGGAAATGTTTTTACAATGAATCTTCTGATGAATTTTTACGTTTTAAGTAAAGCATATGACGAAGTCATTGTTTTAAGTTTACTGCTTTAGCTTTTCCTGCTAGTATTGGCATTATTATAAAAAATCCAGACATACTTTACACCACAGGTGTTCTTCACTCTTGGGATTAGATGCTCTTGGTCGGTGTATTGAATTTTAAAGAAACGATAAATAATTTCTTAAATAATACGACTCTGAGTGAAACTTCACTTTATTCAATAAATTTTGCTTAAGAATTATAAAGTTTATTAATATTACAAAAAGTTATTATGTATTCAGCCAATTATATATATAGTTGGAAATAAATACCTATTTTTTTTACATTTTCAAAATTTTCCTGCGCCAAAACATTTCTCAAATTATTGTTGATCTATATTTAAATTTTAATAAATTTTTGATTAAAGAAAGATAGTTTTCGAGTCATTTTTGTCAAATTTTAGGTAGTTTTTCCCAAATTTTGAGAAAACTTTTGAGAATTTAAAAAAAAAACTTCTTAAAAGTACCATCTAAAGGCAAATTTTGATTCAAAATATTTCTATTTGAAACTTTGTAACTGGTAGTTTTATACAAAAATGTGTACACATAAAAAAAATAAAAATTTTAAAAAAGACTTCATTATAAAAACACTAGCGTCTTCGCTCCACTCAGAATTTAAAAAATAGAGTTCCACTAAGAGTTAAGACTCCAAATAAACCAAATTTAGCTTCTGAAAAATTAGAAAATCTACGATGTCCTAACCCATAGATCCACCACTAACTTTAGAATACGTGTTTAAATAAAACGATTTCACATAAAATATAATGTATTCATACAAATAAGGTCTATTACAGCTGTATCATAAATATATCGTCGATGTGAAACCAATAAATCGTATCTCAAAATAATCGATTTAAAGATATTTTTTTAAAAATTTTATAATGTTGTAAAATATAATAATAATAGTTATTATTGAAAAATACCATAATATTGTACAATAAAATATTACTATTATCATGAATTAAATAAATAATAACAATAATCATTTACCAGTAAAACTTGATTTTACAAACATATTTTCTCCTGAATATTTTACTTTTTTGAAATAAGAGGTATTGGTCCCTCACCGACGATACCAAATCTTCTATTTTTTTTTCTCTATTAAAGCGTTTAAATTATTATTTAAATAAATATCAAAATTGTTTTCTAATAAATGGATATTTACTACATGCCATTATGCGTATACTTTTATTTTTTTTTTTTAATTTCGAGTACAGATACTGAACATTGAACAATATTTTATGTCTGACGTTGCCGTTCTTAATTCCACTGCATTGTATGTAAAATTATTATGTAAGAAACGATAAAGACGCATTACGCAGTGTTATTATTTATAAATAGAATTTCCAGCATGGCTGTTCTGCAGTCCTACTTTTTGGCATCCGGAGAATATGACGTTATTATTATAATTATTGTTTTACCGTGGACGGACTAAATCCCGTTGTTTTTGTCGTTATTTCCATACGAGCGTTTTATTCCTATTTTGTATTCTTTGAAATCTTAGAACTTATCTACTCGGATATAAAATTTAAAACACGAATTACGGATAAACGAAATACAATGAGTGCTCGACGGTAAATTCAGTCCGACATTATCAAGTGTTTAAAAGGTTTACAATAAACCGAGCGCAGATTTTTTTCGGGTAAAATAATTTTACCTGAAATACTACCTAAAATAATAATTATTATTGTTGACATGTTAAATCGGTTCGGGTAGAAAAAAAAAACCCTGTACCCGAACTCTAATTGCCGCATATATTATTTTCGAGAACTACTTGACGTTATAAAAAGTATCCAGAGGGGAAGATATTCCCGTTGTCCTCCTCGGATTCGTATCGAGTGATTGCCCACATAATATGACGCAGAAATTTAGCTTCTACCAGTGGCGTATAAATAGGGGAAGGATTGAGACCGACAATACCAATCCTTAAATACGGATATTTCGAGTTCAATTAAAGAATTATATACAGGGTTAATATTAATCACCGTCATCATTAACAATTACATTATCGCACTCGGTTAGCTCCTATTTTCGTAGTCCTTAAGTCGTATGTTTTATAACAGAAATATGTTTATCTTTCTTTAAATGACGTTAAATGTACATTAACGTTTCATCCAGTAATTAACTTTAATAGAAATAAAGAATTATTTTCAAGGTTTATAACGTTATTTACTAAGGATTTACGTTAGTTCCAAAGAATACTCGTTAATGATGTTAATAGTATTTAAATGTTTGTATTGAAATAATAATTATTTTTACATGACAAACAATTGATGTTTTTTTTTTTTTTTATGAAAATTATATCTCTTTTTTTCCATATGATTTGTGAAGAGTTTTAAAATCCAACGAGATTAAGTTGTATAGCACAAGTTGAGATCTCGTATACTTGTGTTTAAGAATACCATTTTCGGTACGTAATTCGAATATAAATAAATCATTAGTATAAATTTCAATTTTGTATTTTATTTTACTTCCATAATTAATATTTATAAAATCCATTGTCAACATTAGCAATCATTGCTAATATAATAATAATATTATAACAGTTATCAAATCCCTAAAATAATAATAATTACTAGTTTGTTAGGTGAATATAGTTATTTACTGAAAGAAATAAGATTATATTGATGTATAATATCTCATTTACTATAAAATTTACATAAATCAACGTTGAGTGATGTTTATAATAAGTGAAAAAATTGTGCTACGGGGTACGTGTTACTTTATAATATGTTTGGTTACTTTTACACTTTATTTTCAACAGCATTACAGTTAATGTAAGTAATTTTAAAAACATTAATTATTTTCATTTGTTCATTATTTATAAATAATTGAATTTCTACAGCCAGGCACATTCAGCCAGAATTTCATTTAAGTGTCTGTTTAGTTCTTCATTTACAATATACAGTCGAATTTGCTTATAGTGATGCCGTATATAACGATATTCCGTGTAAAACGATTCCAAGCAATGTAATTGTTTAGTTTTATATGTTATGTGTAGTACTATTATTCGGATACAACGATGTTGGTTATAACGATAATTCGGATATAGTGATGTTATTTTGAAACGAAAATTGGTTTTCATAATCGTCTATAACGATTAATAATATGTACAAGATGTAGAAAATTTGATTTTGTTCAAAGCGATAATTCTTTATGTTTTTCTTATGAAATCGTATTTAAAATACCCTCAATTTCGGAAATGTATTTTTATATTGATCAAGTGCGTACTTTTATTTCGGTAAACAGTGACATAACTACACCAGAAGTATCAGTGGCATTAAACAATATTTCTGATTTTGTTAAAAAATCTTATTCAAATTACAAACAAACCACTATAATGTATTATTTTTCAAACAAATCGTAAACATATACTATATATAATTATATGTACTTTGATTAAAAATTATAATATATACCTTAATGTTAAAATATGTAATCCTAAATAAAATTATACAGTAAAAAATGTGTTTAATAAATTAATTTTTCAAAAAAATCAAGTTACATTTTATGATCCGGATATAACGAAGGTCGGTTATAACGATATCAGATTCCCTAGGTCCCTTGAAGATTGTTACAAGCGAATTTGACTGTATTATACAAATTATAAATATTTTTGAATGTGCATTTCATAGGATTCACCTGAGGACCCTGTTTGATGTTTTAACAGATTCATATTATCTATTAAACTCAAAATAAATTCATGTTTTAAATTGCTACAAAATGTATTATAATTCCTACATACATTGAAAATAATACCTATAATATACACGCAGTAGCGTGTATACAAGCCAGTAGGCTTATTTTCAAATAAACGTATCGTTTAAGATTGTAGTAGATATTGAATAAAAAAAATCTGACACGTTTTCTGGTTCTAAAAGTTCTAGTCCAAGACATTTAGTTTTGAAATCACTTTACACTTGAGATTTATATTCAATTTACCTGAAGTTAAAGAACACTCGATTTTTGTAAATATAAAATTATTTACCACTCACAATGGTCGGCTGCGTTGAAGCTCTACTTTGGGTGCCACAGTACCGATTATGTAAATGAAATTAAAACATTCTTTCAAAAACCTATACCAAAAATTAAATGGATTGAGTTATTAATAACGCGTGAATTTAAATGTTTTTTTCCGTGATCTCAAAAACAATGCTTTACATACATAAAATTCGTTCAGTTTATCACAGGATGAAAAGAACTAAACTTTTATTTCGCACTTTTAAGAACTTTTTTTTCCGTGTTTAAGACATTTATCATATATTTTTATAAAAAAGAATACAATTTAATTAAAACTACCCTTTCATTCTTACAAACTTCTTAAAAATTGTTTATTTAACATTGACATATTTCTATTTTATGCGCTTCGTGATTGAGTACTTAGAGATTGTAAAAATTCGGATGACAAGATCTATACAGATCTATATAGATCTATACAGCCGATTAGGTCGGGATGAAATAAGTTTGTCGATCCGACTACAAGTGTAGACGCGTTGTATTACCTGTGATCTTGGAACCACCATCGTGCGCCGGTGGTTTCCACTTGACAGTGATCACATCCGGTTCGTCAGCCGGGGCCGCGACAACCAGGTATGGTTTTCCGGGAACTGACGGTGGACCTGTAACACGTGAAAACAGAAACATTAAAAAACCAAAATACAAATCCGTAAAACATCCATTAAAAGCTACAATAAGAGTGTATAAAACTCTATTTTTATTTTTTAATGAATCAGGTCTTTACGACTCGGGAAAAATATTAAAATCGATAATGGAGAAATTTCAAACACTGAAAAAACTCGCGGTGGTATTGAGTCGCATTTATGATATCTACTCTCATTAAAAATAAATTCTGTCACTTCCCTCTGATAGACAATCTTAGTGAAAACTTATACAGTATCCCAAATGTATGAATGGCCTCCTCAATTTTTGATTCCAGGAATATGTGAATTATTGTATTTTGACTATGTTACTATAAAACAATTTAAAACCAAAAATATTGTCTAATGTTTTCCGTCATATATCCCTCCTCAAAATTTTCCGGCTGTCCGAAATCAACGAGTTATGTACTTGTGTCACATGATAAAATATTTCATATACAAGTTATGTACAGTAGATTTTTTTTTTTGAGGGGGGAGGGGCTACACAAGTAGTGACCAATCGAAAAACTCGATTAAAAATTTAAAAAGTATTATTAATATTTTGTATATTAAGTTTCTTCAGATATGTATAACACACCATTTTTGAAAGAAATATCTTACAAATTTTGTCACTTCCATAAGTGTAAGATTTAAGATATAGAAAAAAGATCAAAAATAATTATTAATAAGTCTTTATAATAATGTAATTTAGTAAAAAAAAAACAATGATATTTTGAATCATACTTATTACGATAATGGTGAGTCAGTCCTAAGTTTGTAAATACCTATATAAATCGTTGGACACAGTTCGTGTAGAAAATGAAGATATGGGACGCAACTCGTTAATTGCGAATTTTCCTATCCCTCTGTTACTCTCTATTCGTATAATATATCCATTAAATGAAAACACCAATTTCGAATTTTAATGACTCACAGAAAAATATCTTTTTACCTTTAAAAAGAAATTAGTAACTTTTATTACTACATTTTAATACATACAACTAATTTAAAAATATTTTCTTGGTTTTTGAACTATGTACGTTATAAAAATGAAAGAAACTGTGTTTTTATGGAAAATTTTTATGAAACTAAATTATGATAAAAACAACGTAGAATAGTAATAGCCTACAAAAATTAAGGCCGTGAACAAAAACGTTAAGAATCGAATTTTTGGAAACATAATACATAATATGTTTTATTTACAATTGATTAAGTACGCTATGAATTTAATTATTTCACTAAGAATTAATGTTATTTAAATTATAATTATTAATACTTTAATTAAATTATTATTTATAAATATTTGGACGTCCCTAAACAATGTGATAACCTCCTCCTTCCCAAAAAATTTTGACTTCTGGGAAAATTGTACCCATGCTACAACCCTCCCCACACAAAAAAAAAAAAAATAAGAATAATAATAATTCGGCTCTGGCTTTTGGGCAATTGCGATATTAGTTCGATCCAGGTCTACAAAAGTATTTCTGGCCACCTACAGAAAAAGTTTGAATAAGAGAACATTCTTGAATAGATAATATAAGCACACCTGCACAATTATAATAATCTTCGACGACAGATCGTTCTATTCAGAAAACGTTTTTGGAAATATTTCACCGGTTGTCTCGACTTGAGTTAGGAGAAACGAAAAAATCTACTGGTCCAGTTCCAATAATTTTTAGTAATCGCTGTTTAAATCTCCACGGCCGGTGTGATTCGAGTACACCGAATATTTAAACTTAATAGCGGCTTACTAAGACATCGTAAAATGAACGTATAAAAATATGAAATAAACAATAAACCGTATTGTTATAGTTCGAGTGGAAACAGTGTGATGGTGTGCGCATTATATTAACAAAAATAATAATTATAATTTAAACACTAGAAAACGTGATGATTTGACGATGATGCGCCAGGGTTCAAGTGGAATTTTATAACCAGTTCTAATACCGCGTGTGCTTCCCATTTTTCATTTCTAATATTAGGCCCACTTTAGTTAACATAAACCTGTCTTCCTCCAACAATAAAACTCAAATTGTGCAAATATGTATATATATATATATATATATTATAATTATAATTATAACCGTTCAACTAATCAGCCGACAGCTGATGAGTTTAGGGGAAATATGTTCATCTAATTAATTTTTTGCTAACACTATCGATTCCTATTCGTTTTGGTTGTGAGTCTGCTGTTAATAAACTACAATAAAAAGAACGATGGTATATAACATGACTTTAAATATAATTAATATTACTTATATTATCTTTACCGAAGAAAGCGTTATTTCGAAATAAAAAGAGTACATCAAACGAGTACGTATTATTTATATTATTATTGCACGAAACCTCATCGAAAAACACATCATTTCAGTACCGTGAGCGCGTCCTCGCGAGCTACTGCCCGCGGTCGAGGAGGCGTAGTGCTGCGATTGTCCGTCACGTTTGTGGTGCGACGACGAGGTCGATGACGAATTGCCCATTGCGGCGACGGCGACGATGACGACCGCGGTGCACTGCCGCCATCCAAAGCGGACGAGCGCGCGACAATGCCGAAAAGGTCCTCCAGGCCGATGCGTCCGGAAGAAACGCGGAAAAGAACCCCCGGACGGTCGTGCGAAACCGACACTGATCCGAGGATTCGTGTTACTTAGGGGTCTCGACGACACTACATCCGACACGGCGGCGGCGGCGGCGGCGGTAACGAGTATTATCTCGTTTGGTATTTTACCGAATCGCGACGAGTGATTTACGAGTGTATTATTATAGTACGTTATTATGTCCTCGACAACACTGCGCGGAACACGGTGACGGAGGAGCGCCGCCGGTGAGGAGGATCGGAATTTCGATCCGATTGTTTTAAATTTGTATTATTAATATTCACAATAGACACAAGGGGCCGGCACGCGTGACGACGGCGACTGTGCACCGTAGTACGACGGCGAGAGCGCGACGGCGGCGGCGGCGGCGGCGTCAGAAGCCGCCTTCGTCTTCCGACGCGGACGGTCAAACGAAAATAGAACGGCACAGCTGCGCGGCCGGTTGCCGGGGGTCTCCGCTCGCGCTCCCGCGCGCCCTGTATGCACCACGGAGGTGGTGTGTACGTGCGTAATCGGTGTCTCGAGCCAGACGGCCCGGCTAGTGGTCGGACGACGACGGGGCGAAGAGACGCCGCCGCCGCCGCCGCCGCCGCCGTGACGACGTCATCGTCGAGCAACGGTGTACACCGGGGTGATTGTAATATGATTAGGATGACTGGGATTTGATGAATGCAAATTGAATTTTTCAAAAGAGAGCTTTTATTTTATGTTTAAAAATTTAGGTATTTCGGGTATTTATTATGAATTGTTCAAACGTGATGATGACCTTTTTTCAGATTCTGAACGAAATGAAGAAGCTTAATATGATTTTACAATGATGTTTATTTTTTTTCTCTCTCTCTTTCTGTAAACACTTTTTCGTATAGAAATACTTGTCCGAAAGTTTCGATCACTATCTCTATAGAACCGGAATTACACCCAGATGGTACTTTAAAGAGGTCATTTTTCCAATTTCTCAATACTTTTTTCAAAAACGGGGAAAAACTGTCGAAAAATTGACGAAAAACGGCAAAATACGCAATT
>JAIPRM010008606.1:0-15692 GCA_025469315.1 Stegophylla sp. TES_Ste_2020
AATTTCGATCAATAACTTTTTGAAACCGGATTTGCCTCTAGAATGTACTTTAAAGAGGTCATTTTTTGAATTTCTAAATTCTTCAATGTTTTTTTTGGAAAAAACTACCCAAAATTTGACAAAAAACGACTCGGAAACCATCATTTTTTCATCCAAATTTTATGAAAATTTAAACATAGATAGAAAATTATATAAGAAAGATTTTGGCGCAAGAAAATTTTGAAAATATGAAAAAAAAATTTTGGAAATTTTTCTAACATTTTTTTTCTCATTTATTTTTTATATTATTAACTTCCCTCGTTCAGAATCATTTTATTGAAGAAATGATTTATCGTTTCTTTAAAATTTAATACACCCATCAAGAGAATCCCAACCGTCGGGCGAAGAATACCCATCGTGCGAAGTATGTCCGGCTTTTTAAAACTGTTTCTATAAACCCAAAATATTTTATTTTCATTTATTATGAACATTCCGGTTTAAAGGAGTTAAAGTTCATTAACGACTCCTGGAGATTCATTTAAACTTAATTGAAATTCAGTAAGTTATAATAGATTATATTTGTTGGTAAATAATTTATTATGTATACTGTAACATTTAAAACAATTAAAAATTAGAATTGCTTAGATAATTATTCAAAAACTATTTAATGTTATGAAAAAAAAAAAACCTTATCATAGTATTAACTTAAGCAATAAGATATCTAAATCCTAAGAAAATTGAACTGCAATTCGATAATACACGTTATCGCGTATTAAGTACCTTTTATTCACAATATTTATATACTTTCTACTAACAGTTTGTTATTCAAATGCCCAAGATAGTATTTAAGTTCGGTAATTTAAATAGGTAAAATAAATTAAACCGTGTTATATTCTGATCGGAGTGATAAATGTATCGGTTTTACAAATCTGAGTGTTTTTTCCCGCATGTATGGAATACCTCGAATTTTGGTAGAAACACTAGTCCAAAAGGTTCGATCAATAACTCTTTAGGTCGGAAATTTCATTTAGATTTGGTGCTTTTAGGAGGTCGTTTTCCAAAATTCTCAATAATTTTTCTAAGCACAAAGAAAAACTGCTCAAAAGCTAACACAAAACGGTAAAATCCTTTATGACCTGAATTTTCATAAATTCAATTTTAGTTTTTTAACATAATTTCAAAAATAATGAAGCTAAAAAGTCAAAACTTTCACTAACTACTAAAAATAGCTACGTAAATACCTCATACAATTTTCAAAAACATTTGATCAGTTTGAGGTAAGAACTAAACTTTGAAAAAATTGGAAATTTCTCGTTTATTTTTTATATTTTTATTTTATAAAACTTTAATATTTCGATACTAAGACCTCAAAATTTATTACAAACATAATTATATGTATTAACAACAGTAGCGAAAAAAATCTTGAAAATCGTAAATAAATTTTTTTTTGATAAAACTTTTTTGAATTAACAATTTAACAGAATTAATTAGTTCTACATAAAATTACACACTTCAACGCATATATAAAAAAAAAGTGTGTACTTCGCTCGTTGGGGCGTTCTTTGCACCTCAGGTGGGATACTCTTGACGGGTGTATTGAATTTTAAAGAAACGATATAAATCATTTCTTCAAAATAATACAATTCTGAACGAAAGAAATTAATAATAAAAAACCGTATACAATTTCGCACATGCTCCATCATAAAACAAAACTATAACAATACAACAAACGCTGTACAATGTTATACAGAGGGAGTGACAGGCGGGGATTCAGAGGGGAGCTATGGGTGCTCGGGCACCCCCTGTCATATCAACCACACTACACAAAATTATATAAATATAAAATATAAATATACTGACTGAAAAATAGATTTTTTTAACGCAATCGCTTACTACACTTGGGTGAAATTGAAATACAATAAAGTGTAGGTAGATAAATTATTTATTATAAAAAAGCTGTATATATTTCTCACCATGGGTTTTGTTCGATCATTAAATGGGATTTGTAGGCGTGTTAAATTTTAAAGAAACGATAAATCATTTTTAACTTTAAAGTCGTTTTTGTCGACATTTGAGTAGTTTCTCCAAAATTTTGAACAAACTATTAAGAATTTGAAAAAATTCTGATTCATAAAGTTGCTGGTCGAAACTTACGGATATGAATTTCTATATGAAAGAATAAAATAAACATCATTTTAAAAACACTAGCTTCTTCACTCCACTCGGAATGCGTAAAGCGTAAAATAAACTTAGTAGATCATTATAGTAGATTGAATAAATGAAATGGATAATTTATTAAATGTTTTTTCTTTTTTTTTTTATTAAAGATATGATTATTATATAATTATTATACATAGAGATTAATGTTAAAGTGTAATTAGTAGTTAGCTGCTATTAGTATTCAGTTCTATTGATTGAGCACCCCCTGTTTATAATTTCTGGATCCGCGCCTGGTGAGTGAAATTCGTAAATCATTAGTGTGATAACCTGTGACTATTCGAATAGTCCCGACAGCCAGCTGGAAAAAGAGGACAACCCATAGGTGCTAAAGGACAACCCACTGAAGTGATACATGATTCCAGTCCAGCAGTGGACCGACGACGGAGCGAAGTAAGAAACAACCACAGACAGGACAGTAGTCCGTCACCAACGATTTGATCAGGGATCAACCATCTATCAACCATCTGGGGCTCCCCATCGGGCCTTATCTAACGTACCAGCTCAGAGGCTACCCAGACCGACGAGTGCTTGATTAGGCATGCCACTGATTCGACACGTATTATATAGCACTACAGTGACAGAGAGAACCCCTATTAAGGGTTATCAAGTGCATCCTGGTCGCGATAAATAAAATCATTCTATAATAGTCTTGGCTCTTTAAAAAGTACTTTATATGAATAAAAGACACTATATTGTTAGTATAACAATGACCGTATTATTATCTACCGGTTCACATCTGTATCGATGGTTCCGTTTCAAATATCAAAATTCTATATTTATCCTATTAGGGCTCAAATTTTCCTAAAAGTTTTAGAACGCTTGTATTACACTATTATTAATAATGGATAAAAATTTCAAGTTTCTAGTACCATTAATTTCGAAATAATAGCAAAATTAATAAAACAGATTTTATGAAAATCTCGTTTACGGCGTATTTCGCGATTTCTTTGAGACATTTCCCTTGTTTTTGAAAAAAGTATTGAGAATTTTGGAAAATAACCTCAATAAAGTAACTCCAGGATAAAATTTCTGATCTAAAAAATCACTGTATAAAGCGTTTAGACAGGTATAAGTTTTTCTATAAAATTAAAAAATAAATTAACATCATAGTAAAGCCTCTAGCTTCTTTGCTCTACTAAGAGTCTTAAAATAAATAAAATTTAAAATGCTTTCCTTAAAATTAAAGAGTAGCTTTCAACTGCATTTATAATTTATATTGTTTGTACTTTGTTCTGTTTGAATGTCTGGTAATATGTTATTTATATGCATAAACAGTGTTTCTCCACCTTAAGATCGCTAATTATTTAGGGTCACCGACATTTTAATCAATACAGAATAACACTGAGGTAATAAATCCATCATAAAATTAAAATAAAACATGCTGTCATTGTCTAATGAAAAACAGCAAAATTGATTGAATTAACTTTAGATGCAATACCTATTACAACAGATTTTTAAAAGTTAGAATCAAAATAGCATGTCAATTTTGTTATAAGTTTCAAAATGAGATACTTATAAGACAACTAGCTTGCTGATGCTTTGAAGCATTAAAAATGTTTGTTCCTTTTCTAGCTTCTTACTTAGATAAAATTACATTTTCCACTCTGACTTTAACACAGATTGAATTGGAAAACTGACTGGAAATTTCAACAATATTTTCAAGTTAGTTTACCGGATTATATTCAACCAAGGATTGACAAAATTATTTCAGATAAACAGCAACGACTACTACTAAGCCAAATTAATTTTTAGAATAATTTTTAATATTTAAATATTTTTCACACATATTACATAAATTATAATGAAATGAACGTTATTAATAGGTAATGTAAATAAAACTGCAATTGTTATGCTTAAATTTTTTTTAATGTCATATTTTACATATTTATCATTTAATGGTAATCTATATACAAATGCAAAAATACATTTAGGAGTTGCTAAAAAAATAAACATCCGACTTGGGGGGGGTCCTCACAGTAAAAATTCGCGATCGATTCAAATCAACAACAACCTCGGCTTGCTGTGCAATGTGGGAATATATTTTGTTAATGAAACACCAAAATATGTTGGCAGTCGCGATAGCATCGACACAATCATCTTAATGCTTATAAAGATAGTTTCCAATCAAATATACGTCCGCAATTCGTTTATGACACTTTTATCACGAGTCTGCAATTCGTACATTGCCTTTTGTGTCCGCAACTTGCATGGTTTTTATTAGGGATGGGTTCTCGAACTCTTCGAACCCTCGACCATTAAGAAATTGGAACAGTTCGAAGTCCGAGAAAAAAATAAGTTTGAATTCGAATTCCAACATCTCGAATAGTTCGAGTTTAGTATGTTCGAGTTCAAACTTTCGAACAGTTTAATCAGCAGATTTTTTTTCCCCGTAATGTGTCAACACCGTCAACGCCGTTTTCTTTCAAATTATTGAAAAATTAACGTGTTAATAAGTGTGGTTAAATAATATTTTTAATTTTTTTTCTGTATACATTTTTTCGCATAGTAATTACTTGTCCAAAAGGTTGGACCAGTCACTTTTTGAAATCGGATTTTTATTGATAAATAATACGACTAATATTGTTATTATTGATAAATTTTCAAATGTTTTAATTTTTTTGAAGTTCGAAAAAATTCGAAAGTTCGAAGATAGTTCGAATAAAATTCAGATTCGAGTTCGAACAGTTCGAGAAAAAATGGTAGTTCGAGTTCGAGTTTGAAAAAATTAATGTTCGACCCATCCCTAGTTTTTATGACTTTGTCTGCAACTAGGAATTTTCGGTATTGCCATCACTTGTGAGTTGAAACATTAAGAAAAAAACAAAGATATTATGCACAATATAATATAATCATCAACACCCATGGTCCTAATTACCAAAAGTGATGTTGAATCATACATTCATATACGAGTATAATATATTATAATAAAAAGGTAGATAAAGAGGGAAAAACATGTTTTTAGACGATGTAAACGACAAGGAAGATTGTTCCTTGTGGGTGCCGGACAGAGACGCGCGGAAAATGCCCATTCCGTTTACGACTAACGGTATGCGTTATTCGATTTTATATCCGGATGTAGACGGGCATCTGAACGTCAAGCACGGACACGGCTTCAAGCTGTCTTGCACGTCCGGCAAATTCGTGTCGCCCGTCCTGAAAAACGGCAACGAGGCGCTGGTCAGCTGCGCGGGCGGCGACCGACTCCGGTACAGGGGACAAGCGTACAAGTACGCTGATTTCCGGTGTGACTCCGTGCCCAAGTCACTGCTGAGGGTCACGCAGGATACGTGCCAGCCGCAGAACTACAGCGTGGTCACGGTCGGCTTCCAAACCCACCAGCACTACCTCATTCTGTACCGTTTGTGCTTCGACAAGTCGACGCAGAACAGCCTGTACACGTGGTACGACGCGAGGGTGCCGTACTACGACAACCATCAGAAGGACAGCAAACGGCCGCAGTTCATCAAGTCTTACGAGCTGTACGGAAACACGGACGTGAACAAAAAGTACACGTTGGCCCAACAAGTGAGAGCACACGACGACGTGTTAAAATAATAATTTTTAATAATAAACTAATAGATAACGTTTTTACATTACGATGACAACACAATGGAAGGGACCTGTTTGAATTCAATATTGATCTTCTCCGATACGTCGTCTATACCAGGGGTGGGCAACAAAGTTTTGAATCGAAGTTATTTTCCTTTGTTTGACCCAGAAACAAACAACAAAAATTAAAACCTACTTTAAAAAAATAATAATAATAACTTAAAACTAAAATTTTAAATAGTGCATTTAAAGACAATATACAAAATTATTGATACTTAAATATTTACAATATATAATCAGTTATTTTTGAGTCGGTTCCAGAGCATCGCTATCATGGTCATGTGTCGTCTCGTCTTGCTCTATACTATTTATCTAATATTAACATAATGGGATACCCGATATATTTACAACTGTACATATTACATACTATGGGTATTCTTCATTCTTCAGATGGAATACTCTAATTAGGTGTATTTAAAAAATATTTATATGATGTTAGTTGCGGCCCGTGTTCGATTACAGAATACCGGAAAAAAATCCTCGAATTTTTATTTTAGTTGATAAAGGCGATTTATTAACTTGCATTTACGATGTTATATCTATAAATAGATGTGAATGAAGATCACATTTAAAACAAATTTCAATTTTATGAGAATTCTGGTAATAGCGTATTTTTCTGTTTTCATTTCATTTCGTATTTTACATTTTCCCCGATTTTAAAAAAAATATTGAGAATTTTGAAAAATTTTCTCTTAAAAATATCATTTGCATTTTTGAGAAAATTCTGATTCAAAAAGTTGTTAGTCGAAATTCTTAGTACTAAATCTTTCGTATATTTATACGAAAAAATGTTTACAGAAAAATAAAGCAAATAAACATCATAAAATACTAGTTTTTACGCTCCACTCAGAATCTAAAATTTTTAAATAATCAAAAAAGTCCATACATAAGAATAAACATTGTTTATTGAATATTTGCAATTTCTTGCGATATACGAATTTTTCGACATATTTGTCACTAATATAACCATAGTAAACGGATGTTATGTCAACTCTTATAATCTATATTAATATCATGGCTACACAATTCAAACGTTTTTTGCCATTCCAAGAATGCATTCTTTTTTTTTTATTCTTTTGAATTTTAAAAACGAACGTTCTGCTCTGAAATTTGTCACCGACGTGCACAGAAATAAATGTTATGATTTTTCCGTATGTTATAATGCTTCCAACAAATCTTCTTATTTAATTAATAGCTTCATTAATAGTTTCATGTGATGTCGAAAATTCTTTTAAAAAGTACATACTTCTGATAGATCATCCGCAGATCATTCGGTATAATTTTTGGAGTATTATGAATCACAACGTTTTAACTTAAACAACTCAAGTCAAATATATAGTTGGTTAATGGTTAATACAAAAAAAAAAAAAAAATGTTTGAATCTCGTATTGCTTGAGGAATAACTTTTGCCGCCCCGGACCATGGCAAAATACGTCACTGTCTATAAAAAGACGTGTACACAAAAAATAATAATAATAATCATTGTAAAAACTAAGAAAAACTAGTTTCTTCGCTCAACTCAAAATCTAAAATGACATAGAAAGGTGATATATAATATACTTAATTTTTAATATTTAATGTAATATGTCATAAAGTTTTGTGATTACTTATAATTATAATTAAGCAAAATTAATTTATACACCTTTATGAGTACATAATATAATGTTATAAATCATCATTACTTAGTACAAGATAACGCTTCATATTATTTTTCAGCTTAAGTATATAGATTTTTTTTTTTTTTTTGTAAGTACCTGACATCATGCTCGATATTTACAATCACCCGTTTATTGCCGTCTTCTATCATTGCTCGTGAAGTACATAAAATATAATACTATGACAAAATACAATAAATTATTATTATATCTTTTTTATTTCAAGTAGATAATTTGATCTACATTATATAAGTATTCGACAAATTACTATAAACCCAAAAAAATTCTAAAAACACACAATAAGAGTTTCTATTTTTTAATTCTATAATATTTGAAAGAAATTTTGCATTGTTTTAAAGCTCTCGGAATAAAATGCAATTTGCATCGATATCTACGCCCGAAGTCTTAGTATGTAAAATATGTTAAAATGTCTATTTGATGAGTATTATATTAAAATAATAATTGTTTTTATAATTTTTTTTTTTAGAGAAAAACAGTGGCAGAAATTCTCAGATCCGATGAGTTAGCGGATAAATACATTAAAAACGACAGCCAACACTCGTTGTCCAGAGGTCATTACGCGGCCAAGGCAGACTTTTTCTTCGCTTATGAACAGAGTGCCACGTAAGTGCGAATCTATAGTCTGATTCTCTCCATACCGCATAGATTACACGATCAGATGTATTTCAATAATATCTACTTGATGCTGGAAAACTTGTAACATCTTAGCATACTGACCATCTTAACATACGACGATGCGGTATCTTCGGTGTGTAAGAACGAGACTCAATCCTACAAAAAAATATAATATAAATATATAAGTTTAAGACCAGTTCGGTTAAGAAGTACGATCGCAGAAGCGTCATTAAGGGAAAGTATTTAATAATATTTTTCTCGTCCTACAAAATGTATAGTGTCGACAATTGTTTATCCCACTATGCCACATTGTTTATCGGCATACTGATTTTGGATTTTGAACAGAAGAAGAAGCTTAAAATTTTAAAATTATGTTTATTTTTTTTTTTTCTTTCTGTAAACACTTCTTCGTATAGGAATACTTATCCAAAAGTTTGGATCAGGAACTCTATAGATCTGAAACACACCCGATGGTATTTTTTCAAATTTTTCAATACTTTTTCCAAAAACGAGGAGTTTCTGTCAAATTATTAACAAAAAATAGTAAAATATGCAATTACCAGAATTTTCATAAAAGTGAAATGTGTTTTTTAACATAACTTTAAAAATAATGTGGCCAGAACTTGAAACTTTCATTAACTACCTACTATAAATGATCACAAAAACACTTTATAAGAAATTCTAAAACATTTGACCGATTTTAAGTTAAATATAGAATTTTAGAAATATTGGAAATTTCTCATTTTTTATAAGTTTTTATTTCATAAAATTTTGAATTCCTGATATTAAGACATGAAAATTTAATATTATCTCACCCTCAAATATGTCTAATTGACTTTAAAAATCTCGAAAATTGAGGTATAATTAACGACAAATAATCAAATATTTTACAAAGGTATGATTGGAAAAAATTCTGAAATTAAATAACAATTATTAAATATATTGACAAAATTACTATGATTATATATTAGCTGAAATTCCACTCAGAATGATTTTATTGAAAAGATATTTATTGTTTCTTTAAAGTTCAACACACCCTCCAAGAGTAGGTACGAAGAATACCCATGGTACAAAGTACGTCCTTTTTATTTTTACAAACGCTACACAATGATATTCAAGCTATAATTTCGTTTTACTACATTCTAAGCAAATATTAAAAAAAAAATAAAAACGTTATCACTTATTAGGCAGTTAAAAAATTTAATAATTTAAGTGCTAGTCAAGTCAGTAGAAAATGAAATTATATGACGCAATGACCCTTTTTTCTTGGTAAATTGAGATTTTTTTTACATCTTTTGGATTTTATTACATATTATAATAAAAACACAAATTCACAATATTTACATATTTTCGGATTTTGCAAGGTTTTACTACGCGAACGTGGCACCCCAATGGCAGATCTTCAACGGCAAACTTTGGGCCTCTCTGGAGAGAAGCACGCAGCGCCGGCTGGCCAGTGACAACAACGGCACGCAGTCGTCGGCCCCGAGTCGCATCGTCGTGACCGGCACGTACGGATCGTGCACGTTGCCGGACGTGGACGGTGTACAGCAGCCGCTGTTCTTGAACCCGCCCACCAACATTCCGGTGCCGCTGTTCTACTGGAAGCTGGTCTACGACACGGAGGCAGATGACGGTCTTGTTTACGTGGGACTCAACGATCCGTACAGGGAGATCGACAGCAGCGTGTACCTGTGCCCGAACGTGTGCCCCGACGGTTTTGACGAGGTCAAAGATGACGACGATAACAGCGACAAAGAAGACAGCGATAGAGACGACAGCGATAGAGACGACAGCGATAGAGACGACAAAGACGACGCAGGCGATAAAGACGACAAAAACGACAACGAGGGGTTGATTTATTGTTGTACCAAGGAATCTTTCGAGCAGTTCTACGGCAAGTTGGATCCAATCGTGTTCCGACCGCACAAGAACTGAACGAGACGAAGCACGGGAATGGGGAGTGGGAGGGCTAATCGTCGATCCAATTTTTTTAATATTTTATATCTAGTCACTGTAGTTATAAGCCAGATAGGTGAATTTAAAAATTTCTACTCCTATGCCAAATAAAATTTGTCGCCCCTATCCTAAAAATGTCACACTTCTGTGTAGGGTTGCCATTCATCCCGGATTTAGGAGGGAAACCATCAGTTTTAAGAACGCTGTCTGATATTTAATAAATCCTGCGCATTAAATTTAGATCATCCCTTTTTCAGGTAGGTACCTATTATAATATTAGTCAAGTTTAAATTAATTGACGAGTTGGTCGAGCAGGAGAGATTTTTCTCATGTTTGAGAAGGTACGTATTTAAATCTTTTTGTGATTCTACAGACTAAGCCTTGTCATAACAAAAAAATTTACTTTCAATCTTTTATCTTTGATGCCAGTGTCTTCATATGTGAATACCCGTTGCGTCCGGCTATTTCAATCATTTCTCCAATGAATGTCTTCCTCTTTCTTTACGTCCATTCCATTTCATATGTTGGTTATGAAAGGTTGTGTCTTATTAAGTGTCCCATACGTTTTTCGCTTCTTGATCTAGTTATGGATAACAGTACTTTCTTCTCTTCTATTATTTCGATAATTTCTTCATTGCTCTTCCTTTCATTCTAACTAATACGAAGTAATCTTCTCCAGGTCCACATTTTTTTTGCTTCAATTTTTCTCTTTTATCTTATACTGTTAAAGTTCAGGTTTCACAACCATACAACAAAACTCTCCATACGTAACTTTTATCATTGTTTTTTCTGGTCTTAAGACTAAGAAGAACTGTTCATGAACAGTTGTCTTTTTTATGTTAAGGCACTCTTTGCCATGTGTATTCTTGTCTCACTTCATCCGAACTAGTTCTACTGTCAATAGTTAAAGTACTTACTAAATATTTATGCTGTTATACCTAGTTAATCCTTTTTTTTTGCCTAATTGTATGTTAACAACGGGGACTATTTTCTCTTTCTTACTGCCATGACTTTTGTTTTCTTTATATTGATCTTCATTAGGTATCATTTTAATCTTTCATTTATTAAATGTAGTCAGTGATTGTTGCACGGATATCTTTGTTACCATGGCGATGTCATCAGCAAATCTGATATATTGGATAACCTTTCCATTTATTTGTACACCCTTAGCTTTTACTTCAAGTTTTTAAACAAATTCTTCTATGAATATTTGAATAAGTAAAGTGACAGAACAGTCTTGTTCTATGTCACTCCTCACTTTCCCTTGCCAAACTCTGGGTTCCGCTTCCCATCATTTGTGTTCACATGTTTCCTTTTCTTGTCTTTCTATTGCTCTAACGTGGGAGTGTAATGAGATAGTTACTCCTTGTTTTCCTGATCGCAGTATTCTGGCCGTCAAATTCGTTTCAATTTTCGCTTAGAATAATCTGATAATGGACTGTACCAAGTGGTTCTCCTTCAACCTCGTTTCAGTACTAATGGTTACTGCTGCCTTCCATCAAGTATTTAATCCTTATAACAGTTATAATGAATTAAATGTTCTTACTGGAATCGCTCGCTTGAATCTTTTTATTAGTAAGAGCTCGGATTACTTGGGATTTAAATGATTTAATAGGACCGTAACATAATATTTCATAGTAACTGATTGCTTAAATAAATAACCAAATAATTAGGATTATTAAATAAGAAAAAGTACAAGCCATAAAGTTTTATTCAATGGCTTGTAGGATTTTTAAAATTTAATTTCCTGAGTTTTAATTCCAGATAAATGGCAACTCTACTTCTGTACAACAAAATGTCATTACAAAAAAATATCAAGCAATGAGATAGCTGTAATAATTCACAATTTTAGTCGTCGTCACTATCGATGATTTCCAGAAAAAAATTAATTTACTAAAAATGAAAAAAAAAAAGAAAATTCAAATACATCGTTCAACATTTTTAAGTGGTAAAATAAATTTATAAAATGTTGTGTTTTACCACATTATAACAAAAAAAAATGCTATTCAATATAATTTTGCTACCTCTCCAAAAGTCGCTGCTCTAGGCCCCTATATTATAACCTATTGTGATAAATAATAACGGCGAGTCGGCATCTTAGTTTCCAATTATGTGATTTTTGTGTTTTTTTCCACTTATTTTACCTTTTCGTCGATCGTATTAACTCGATCGCTTCATTTCACGTGTTAGAACTTCAGTATACGAAAAACAATGTAGGACCAAAATGCGGGTAACTGCCTACTCCTGTGCCGTCCTCAGTTTCTAATAGGAATGTTAAAGTATACGGATATTAATTACAGATTTTTTATCTTTAGTCATTACTTAGTATTAAATGTATGTCATAAAACTAGTCATTATTTGCTTAAAGAATTGATTATTATGATTGTATCTTACATATATAGATAATAATTATGTTTTCAAATTATAATATATTGCGTTGATCCACTGTTATATTTATAACCGAATTAAATCCATTTTTAGTTTAATTTTGAGTGGAGTGAATGTATTCTAAGAAATATACTTTTATTCGAGTACTTTAAAACACTGTCCAACAACTCTATAATACAATTAATACTATAACCAGTGGCGGATTCAGGGGAGGGGCACAGAGGTACGTGCCTCTCTTGTCAATTTCCTATTGATATTTTTGTTTATGTAACTACGAGTATCACATAAATGAAAAATACAGTAAATAAGAATAATACTAAAGTCTATTCATATTTAGAAGCGATCCAAGTGGCCACCAGTTTTCGTCGGCGGCGAATAGTTTACGCCTATTGGATCCCCACTATGCAGAGTCTATGCTCTCGTGGTACCAGGGTCGGTCTGTCCCGGCAAAGGTACCGAGTAAAACTCGTTGGGCCGTTTAAAATAATTGCTGTATAGGTTGATTCAAATTTAATCTTCCAGTTTTTAACTTTTAGTTTAATCATCCGTGATAACTATTTTAATTATTCCTATATACTCTAGACTAATATATTAAGAAAATTTAGGCCAAGATTATTTTAACTTTATGTTATAATAAGAAAAGATTTTTTAGTACCGTTTGTTATAAATATGAGTATGTTTGTATTAAATTTTCAGCTCTTTATAACCATACATTAAAATGTTATGAAATAAAAACTTGAAAAAATGAGATATAGAAATTTTTTCAAATTTCTGTACTTAACTCAAAATTGGTCAAATGCTTTTGAAACATTTATGAGGTATGCGAGTGACTATTTTTAGTAGGTAGTTAGTGAAATGGATTATTTATATAGTGTTAATTGTATTAAATATTGCCAATTTTGCTTAAAAATAAGAGTATGTATTATTAATTATGATTCAAATTATACAATTTATATGTGCCCCCCCCCCCAATCAAAATATCCTAGATCCACCACTGACTATAACTATATTCTCTCATTTTTTTTTTTTACTTTTTATTTAATATATTAATTAATATAGGGCTTGATCAAGGTAGGGGACAGTTGACAAATCTAAATGCATTATTGATAACCAATTACTGCATATTTTATATGTTGTAGGTGTAATGATAAATAATTTATGTCAGCTGTCCATTCTACAATCTCCATTCATCCCAATTGTATATTTTTATTTTGCAGTGATTTTAATCTTCCAGACTTAAGTTAGTTCAATGACAATTACGGCCTTATTTATGATTCTACCTCTGGTGTCAGAATACATTGTGTCCCATAAATATTCACTTTTCACAATTTTTTCCAATTTCCCTAATTCATGTGGCAAAGTCCTTCGTCTAATTTTATCTCGTAGCCCTAATACCTCTGTCTCTAAATCCGACTCCGTAGTGGTTCCAAGTGATCCTTACCACCCAGCTTTAGACATAATGTTTTCTTTTGTTCAAGACTTACCATTTGTTGATAGCTCACACAAGTTTTTTGACTTCCGACGTGATTATTACACTGAGAGTTCTGCTCATATTTATCGTCATTTAATTGGCTTCTAACAATTACATCACTTGATATCGACTCGGCAACACGCATACTTTATGATGCTCTACATTTCTGTGTTTTAAATTTCGTTCCAGAAGTCAAATATAAATCATCCAAATTTCCTAGTTGATTTACTAAAGAATTGAAGTATATTATTTTTGAGAAAAAATGGATGCAAATTATAAATCAACTCAATGTCATCGCTACTATTTTGAATTCTCTAATTTAAAGGCCAAAATTTAAAACTGGGTACAAAAAATGCTACAAAGCATTTTTGTTTCGCACTGAAAAACAACTAAGTCACAATCAACATTCTTTTTGGAACTTCTTGCATAAACATAAATTTCTCACTGGAATTCCTA
This sequence comes from Stegophylla sp. TES_Ste_2020, assembly GCA_025469315.1. Classification (NCBI taxonomy): domain Eukaryota; kingdom Metazoa; phylum Arthropoda; class Insecta; order Hemiptera; family Aphididae; genus Stegophylla; species Stegophylla sp. TES_Ste_2020. The sequence continues at coordinate 14,374 of JAIPRM010008606.1, forward strand.
ATTCTGTCTCCTACAATAATGTATCAAGTTCTGGGCCTGAGTCAATCCCTAACCTTTTTTCATTGTATTTCATATTCAGTTTACACACCTTATTCCCAAAATTATATACATTCTGCCATTCCCTTTTCCTAACAACTGCATATTTTCCGTTGGATGTTGAGGCTGGTTTTGCAGCATTAAAAAATATTAAGTCTACCGGATCTGGTATCTATGGTCTATCTGGTATTTTTTATTCAACATAAGGTCAGCCTTATGCTACCCTTTATGGCTACTATTTAGACGTTCTAGGTGTCTTTCCCAGCATGCTCAAGATAAGCTCTTCACCCCGATATTCAAATCTGGGAATAAATCCGATGTAAGAAATTACAGACCAATCTCAATCTTGAGCCATATTGCCAAGCTCTCTGAGCTACTGGCGCTTCGAAATATCCAGCCATCGGTTAATAATATTTTATTTCATGAGCAATATGGTTTTAGACCAGGCCATTCAACTGTGACAAATTAAATTTTATTTAACAATTGCATTCTCAAAACTCCTGAGGAACACTCTCAGGTTGATATCATATTCACAAACTTTGTCAAAGCTTTTGACAGAGATGATCCTCATGGATATTCTTTACAAGTCGGGTTTTGGTGAGCCTCTTCTCTCTTAGCTCAAATCCTACTTATCAGACAGAATTCAACGGATTAAGGTTTGTGGGTATAAACCTAATGTCACTAAAATTCCCTCGGGGATCCCTCAAAGGAAGAATACCCTTGGTGCAAAGTATGTCTGGCTTTCTTGCCTATACTTTACTTTAATTATCATTACTTTTTTTATATTTTTACATACTAAAACATTAACTTTTAGAAACCTACTAAAAGTCAACCCTGAACCCAACTGAGATTCAACTCACAGTTTGAGAAACACTGATATAAACTATAATCAACATTCTCATTTTAAAAATTTCCCTAAGAGGTGGAGTAAGAGGTAACTACCCCATTTACCCTTTTCTTGATTTTACTAAATGATGTTCAATTATTATTAATATTTTCAAGCAAAATAAATAGCCTTAAAATACATTTATTAATTTTAAATGTATTTTAAATAATGTCTTGACAACTTCTAATGTGATAAGTAAATATTTTATAAGTATTTCTTAACCCGGCATCAGTGGCATACTGTAAAAATACGTGAGAAGTGGCATCGGTTTTTTTGACCGAGATTTATATAATGACAAATTTTGATCAATAATCAATCAACTATAATAATTACAATACTATTATGTTAACACGATATTTCTTTTTCTTTTTTTACATAACTTTAATATATTTACGGT
>JAIPRM010008607.1:0-15691 GCA_025469315.1 Stegophylla sp. TES_Ste_2020
AACAGTTGTAAAAAAAAAAACTGGACAATCGATTTTCGAGATTTTTCGAGTACTGTTAGAAATACATATGAATATGATTGTATTAAATTTTCAGCTCTTAATATCCATAAATTAAAATTTTATGAACTAAAAACTAACAAAAAACGAGAAATTTCCGAAATTTTCAAAATATCGTACTTATGCCAAAATTAGTCAAATGTTTTTGAAAATTTTATGAGGTGTGCGCGTGACTATTTTTAGCAGTTAGTGAAAGTTTCAACTTTCTAGCTCTATTATTTTGGAAGTTATGTCAAAAAAACAAAATCAAATTTACGAAAATTCGCGTTATGCCGTTTTTTGTCAATTTTTGGGTACTCTAGGCGTGCGCTTAAAAAAAGTATTGAGGAATTGGAAAAATGACCTCCCAAAAGTACCATCTTGATAACATTTCCGTTCTATAGAGTTACTGATCGAAACTTTTGGATCAGTATTTCTAAACAAAAAAGTGTTTCCATACATTCGAGAAAAAAAAAAACACACCGATTTGTAAAACCAATACATTCTTTGCTCCACTCAGAATCTAAAAAAAAAAAATATTAGAGAAATGTCCCAAATTTTTTTTTCACATTTCCAAAATTTTTTTGTGCTAAAATCTTTCTTATATTATTTTCTATCTATTTTTAAATTTTCATATGGTTCGGATCAAAAAATGATGGTTTCCGAGTCGTTTTTGTCAAATTTTGGGTAACACAAGTGTTTCGTGAACTTGGGTTCCGCTGAATGGGAAGAAATGTTAAAAAAAATTCCCAAATTTTTTTTCTTCATATTTTCAAAATTTTCTTGCACCAAAATATTTCTAATATTGATGTCTGTCTATAATTAAATTTCCATAAAATTTGGACAAAAAAAAAAATATAGTTTTCGAGTCTTTTATTGTCAAATTTTCGGGTAGTTTTTCCTAAATGTTGAGAAAATGATTGAAAAATTAAAAAAATGACCTCTTTCAAGTACCATCTAGAGGTAAATCCGGTTTCAAAAAGTTGCTGATCGAAATTTTTGGACAAGTATTCCCATACGAAAAGTTGTACACAGAAAAACTTTGTTTTTTTGAATTCACTTTGTTCAGAATCTAGTATAGGGATCACAACTAAAACATTGTACTTTATTTTACTTTAAATTTAAAGTAAACCCAACTACAATAATGATTCAATTATAAAGCCATTTAGTAGTAATCTTTACAACTATCATTGTTGTCACATAAACTGCTGTAAATTAAAGTTGATTTTACTATAGTTAGAGTTATTAAAATTGCAGATTTTTTTCCGTGTACGTACCTCGACCTTCTACATACACAATTATGTGTGAGAAAATTTTTTCGGTATTTAAAATCGGATCGATTTGAAACGTTAACATTTCGTGTATAACGAATTGAATTTAGAATGCAAATACGAAATAGTTCAAAAACCGTACATTTAATAATACATTTGTAAACGTGTTATTATATATTTTTTAACCTTCAAAATTCAATTTTTTTTTACGTTCAATTTAAAGAACCGACAAATCGATCGTTAGATTTCCCTATAATTGTAATAAAACGGTACGCACGCATTTGATTTTAACTTTTATAAAAAATGAGTAAAAATTCGATCATTTTAAACACAACAGTAAAATATTATTGGTTTCTGTAAGGTGAAACGTATATGCATATTTGTTGTGTACCAGAAAAAAACAACAAATAATTTTTTGTTCTCTTGAAAATTCAGTCGTTTATTAAAACTATTTGTCAGCAATAACCTATTCACATTTTATAACTAAAAACCAAAATTAGTATGAAATCGTAACGATTAAAAACCTAAATTTTATACCATTATATTCAATAGTAATTTTACTAAATTTCTTAAGGACAACTTAAAAAAATATTAACATATTTTTGATATAAGTATAGGTAAATCATTTTACGAAATTTAGTCACACGTGTATACACAACGGTAATGCACACGAAAATTACTCGGATTTTGTTGCATTTGCAAATTTTTTTTCATTGTTCGGGTTCGTCACTAAGTATAGAACATTCAGGCGTTAACAGGAGTGATTGAAAATGTTTAATTTTTTTATAATATTTTTTACTGCGTTTTACCTCAACAAAAAAGACGCGTAATTTGCTATTTAATTGGAAATGAATATCAAATATCTCATTTTTCAAAATTTGGCTTTTACTGTCTTTTTTTTTAGATGGGCACTTGCCTCCCGCACTGCCCATCAAACGTCATTACTCTTGAAATATCGACCACAGTATCCTTATTTGTGCGATTATACCGTATGACCTGTTTTTTCCCTTGACTACTCAACTAGTGTGCACCTTTTTTTTCTCTCTCTGGGATACAACTCGTTTACCTATAATATTGTTTCGGTCAAACACAACTCGTTAACTGCGTTTCTTTGAACATTTATTGTTACGGGCAAACAGTACGACCGGATACGGCTCAACACACACACAGACTCTGCTGGCTCGTAGTGACCCAGAGGTCCATAGAGGATTTTGCGTAATTTTGCTTGAAAAAAGGGAAAACAATTTCGTTCTATTTCTCTCCCAACGGAGTTTTTCATTTTAAGCGCACCCTTGACGGGGTTTTCTTTTACTCTGTTTTATTGGCGTGTTTTAAAAATTACATTTATAAATATTAAAATGTGTTTCATTAAAATATCACATATCGGTTTAATTCATAAAATATTCAGAAACCAAAAAATTTATAAAATTAAAAGAGCTTCCTTTAAAATTTAAGAGTAGGTTTTAACTTCCTTATTTGTATGCTTTCAGGGGTGTACTGGTAAAAAATATCTTAGGTATACGCCATTTTTTCAATATAAATAACACAAAAATTTTTTTTTCACTATGCTCAAAAACAAGTTTACTACCTGTAACCTTAGTAATTAGTAATCTTAGTACACGGATTTTTTTTTTCTGTTTTTATTCATTAGACTAGAATTGTACCACTTTTGCATTACTTCACCCGTCACCAAGACTTCGTACTTACTAATATATTTATATATTCAGCAGTCAGCACATATCAGCTATTATTTAATTCATATATATATTAAACCTTTTGCAACAAATTATATTTATATCTACTAATGACACAAAATATACATTTTAATTATACTATAGCTATTAATTTAAATAAAGCATTTTTAAATTTCAAAAAACATTATATAATTAATTTTATCAATATTTAGCTAAAAACTCTTTAATTTAATTTAAATTCGTGAAATTATTAAAGAAAATTAAAAAAAAAAAATTAAAAAGTAAAGTATAGACAAGAAAGCCAGATATACTTTGTATCACGGACATTCTTCGCTCCTCAGGTCAAATACTCTTAGTGGCTGTATAGAATTTTAAAGAAATGATAAATCATTCCTTCAATAAGACGATTCTAAAAGAAGGAAGTTAATAATATAAAGAATAATAATAGTCGTCATTTTTCAACACACCCACCAAGAGTATCTGATGCGAAGAGCGAAGAATATCCGCAGTATGAAGTATGTCCGACTTTCTTGTCTATACTTTACTTTAATTTATTTTATTTTTTATCAACTAATAAAGACAAGGAAACAAAAATATTGATAAGAAAAAAAGTGTAAAAAAATTTTTTTTTCACATTTTCAAAATTTTCTTACGTCAACATGTTTCTCATATAATTGACTATTTATGTTTAAATTTTCATAAAGTTTGGAACGAAAAATGATGGTTTTCGAGTCTTTTTTCGTCAAATTTTGGGTAGTTCCCTCCTCCCTCACAAAAAAAAAAAAAATTAAGATTAATTGAGAAATTCAACAAAGGCTCATAAGTCCTCGACAAAACAATTATTATCGTTTTCTGGATTTAGAAATAATAGGTCAAGTATAGCGACCTACGGTGGGTTGATTACGAAGATAATTTTTTCTATATAGTCTATATATTTCAGTTCTTATTTTAAGGGGTTACTAAAATCTAAAAATTTTAAATTCGTGGTGGCGAAAAACGGAAATCTATATTATCATACTGGCAGTGAACAGAAACGTTAATTTTGGCGGAAAACAGTGACGTCCAGGTATTTCCATACCAGCTTGACTATGATGAGCGAGGAGGAGGGGGTATACGGAAATAGTTCATCGGTTTATCAATATTTGATATTGCTATGTATTATTTCCATTAATAATATTATTCATTATTCTATGTATAAACGAAATAAACCAACAAAAATATATTTAACTGAAATAAATTATAATTGTAACTTAACTAGAACTTATATAAAAATAATTTATGTACTTAGCCCGATCTTATACTCATCGTATACCTATAAGATAATATTTTTTATTTTGTTTATACGCATTTTATTACAAATATTATTATGGATATACTGCGTATACCCCCGAATACCCTCCAACACACCCCTGTATGCATTAAAATATTCTTCAATTGTTTGCCATTTAAAAGGTCCTATAAATATATTTTCAAGTATATTAGCATACAAAAATTTCTTTTGCATGTAACTTTAGTCAGAGATAAGATTAAAACATATTTGAAAAAAAAAAAAAAAAGTAATAATATGAATATGAGTACAATTGATAATGCACTAAAATATTGAAGCAAGAAAATGTGTGGTTAAATTGACATTTATTTTTTTGATTATCACATTATTGGTCAATATCAGAATGTTTTCCTCTTGTTCTTCTTCGATATTAAATTATTCTTCCATATCATCTCAAATACGTCTTTTATGTAAATTCTCAATATTATCATCATAATACGACGAGCGTATCTTTCTCCTAACACATAATGAATATTGATTCTTGCGTGCGAAGGATCTAATAAGTTCAAAATGCGAAAGGCCCACCGGGAATTTTCCTGATCTCCCGGAGGATTAGTCCGATCCTGTATAGGGTGGAGAAGGTTCTTCTGGTACCCAGGGTTTTCTTCGGGACTGAATAAATTTCGAATGGAATACTAATTCATTTAAAGGTGTACATAATTGTCTGACATATATAAGTGTAATAAGATACCTCTTTATTTACAGGCGATCGTTAAATGGGCCCAAGGAAATAAAATGTTAAAAAGGTCTGTTGTAAACTCGGCCCGGTTTTTTTTTCAGGTAAAAATTATTGACGTGTAAACTCAGACCGAATCAATATATTATTCATTTTTTAGATTCTGAACGAAGTGAAGAAGCTAGTGTTTTTATAATGATGTTTATTTTTTTCTGTATACACTTTTTCATATATATATATATATATATCTACTTGTACAAAAGTTTCAATTAGAAATTTTTGAAACTGGATATACCTCTAGTAGGTACTTTAAAGAGTAATCTTTTTTACTATACTAAATTTCCTGGTAGAGTTTACAACCCAACTTATTTATTAGGTGCCAAAAATTTCTGGAATGGCCGAGTTTACAAAAAAAAAAAAGTCGGACATACTTCACACGATGGGTGTTCTTCGCACGACGGGCGGGATTCTCTTGACGGGTGTGTTTAATTTTAAAGAAACGATTTCTTCAATAAAACGATTCTAAAAGAAGGAAGTTAATAATATAAAAAATAAATGAGAAAAAAAAAATGTTAGAAAAATGATCAAAATTTTTTTTTCACATTTTCAAAATTTTCTTGCGCCAAAATCTTTCTTATATTATTTTCTATCTATGTTTAAATTTTCATATAGTTCGGATCAAAAAATGATGGTTTCCGAGTCGTTTTTGTAAAATTTTAGGTACTTTTTTCAAAAAAAAAAAAAAAATTGAAGGATTTGAGAAATTCAAAAAATGACCTCTCTAAAGTACAGTCTAGAGGCGAATCCGGTGTCAAAAAATTACTGCTCGAAACTTTTGAACAAGTATTTCCATACGAAAAGATGAACACAGAAAAAAAAATAAAACATCATTGTAAAAACACTAGCTTCTTCACATCGTTCAGAATCTAAAAAAAAGTAATCACGGGCCCTTGTTTACGTTTGCCCTACGCTACCTCCACCGAAATCGGCCTAGGTCCAGGTACCGTTACCACCTGTTCGGAGTGCGCGCGAGGGGCGGACGTTCGTTCGCGTGTACAGCGCCACCGCGTAGGCCTAGTCGTCGACTACGAAACCGCGTGTCGGTGGCGCGTTGCTCCGCGGGCGGTGGCAGTCGTCGCGAGACCGCGGATACCGGCGTAACACGGTCGTAGTTAGTGATCGCGGTGGTCAGTGGTGGTGGTGTTGGTGGTGGTGAGTGACACAGTGGTGCCGCGTTAGTCGCGCGTTCTCTTCAAAGGCACGCCGCCGCCGCCGCCGCCGGTGGTGGTGTCGCACGCGTCCGACCGCGCGTCACTTGCCGCACACGCGTGTGGACTAGCGTTGGCGTTCTTGGTAACTCCCGTCGCCGAAACATCGATAGGTGAGTCTAACGAAAATCCCCTCCCCCCCTCAAAAAAAAAAAAAATCTAAACAATCCCATAATTTTTGCAATTATCCGTCGAAATTTCTCGTGTTTTTATTTTTAACGAAACCTTTTGAAAAAAAAAAAAAAAAAATCAAAAATTTTCGTTTTGCCCTTTTAAGCTTTTAATTCGTGTCTCGTTTGATATATATATATATATATAAGCAATGTGTGCGACTATAGCACATGTAAATTATGAAATACGCATCGAAAATATGTTAATTATGCGTTAAAATATGGTGTAAAATTTAAAATAACGATTATTCATCTAGTTTGATTTTAAATTTTAGATTCTGAACGAAATGAAGAAGCTAGTGTTTTAACAATGATGTTTATATATATATTTTTTTTCTGTGTACAACTTTTCGTATGGAAATACTTGTCCAAAAGTTTCGATCAGTAACTTTTTGAAATCGGATTTTCCTCTAGTTGGTACTTTAGAGATGTCATTTTTTGAATTTCTCAATTTTTAAAATTTTTTTTTTAGAAAAAACTAATAAACGTTAAAGTATAAAATACATTAAAATTTAAAAAATATTATAATATTTTACTAAGATTTATATTTTTAGATTCTGAACGAAGTGAAGAAGCAAGTGTTTTTACAATGATGTTTATTTATTTATTATATTTTTTCTGTGTACAACTTTTTTTATGGAAATACTTGTCCAAAAGTTTCGATCAGTAACTTTTTGAAGCTAGATTTGCCTCTATATTGTACTTAAAAGAAGCCATTTTTTGAATTTCTCAATTTTTCAATTTTTTGGAAAAAACTACTTAAAATTTGACAAAAAGTACTCAGAAACCATCATTTTTTGATCCGAACTATATGAAAATTTAAACATGGATAGAAAATCATATAAGAAAGATTTTGGCGCAAGAAAATTTTAAAAATGTGAAAAAAAATTTTGGACATGTTTCAAACATTTTTTTTTTCTAATATTATTAACTTCTTTCGTTCAGAATCGTTTTACTGAAGAAATGATTTATCGTTTCTTTAAAATTCAATACACCCATCAAGAGAATCCTACCCTTCGTGCGAATAACACCCATCGTGTGAAGTATGTCCGGCTTTTTTAATTCGAAACTTAGCAGTAAAATTATTTGGGGTGAAACGTTTTAGTTGGGAAATTTTTAAATATTCAATACTACCATTACATATCTAAGCACAAAGAATTTCATTTTTAAAACAAATTAAAAATGATACCTAATTAACAGGAACATTCCATTTTAAAATAAATATTCAAACAAATTATTTTAACTCGAAAAATTGTTAACAGGAAAAAATACAATTTTTTAAAATGTTTTCCATTTAGAAAAATAATAATAAAAAAAAAAATTCATAAGAAAAAATGCTTTTTACCAAAATGTTCACCTTTTTGCTCTGCCGAAATTTCAAGTTTCATAAAGATTAACTTCACTCTTTTTTTTTATTACAGTCAAATTTTGGAAAAATTATTGAGAAATTAAAAAAATTTCCTCTTTAAAATACCATTTAGTAGAAATGTCTGATATTGTAAGTTAAGGATTGACATTTTTGTACAATTATTTCTACTCTAAAACTTTTTCCGTGAAAAACAAGGGGAAAATAATCACTAGCTTCTTCACTCTACTCAGAATCTAAATTCAATACATATTTTGGTAACCTTTTTATTAATCGACAACGACTAACTGGGTTATTTTATGACGTACTAAATTCGTCAATCATTAATGGTAAAATGACAAATGGTTTAAAATGTTATTTCACATAATATTGTATTAGCTATTTTCACAATAATTAGCAATAAAGAACAAATTAATGAGAAAAACCTAATAAAAAAATTAATACTTTTGGTTATTGAGTTCCTTTTAGTTTGAAAATATTTTTAAATTCCTTAAATTCCTTTTATACGAAAAAGTGTTTTCAGAAAAAAAAACTCGGATATACTTCACTCTAATGATATTCTTCGCTCGTGGGGTGAGATTTGACGAGTGTATTAAATTTTAAAGAAACGATAAATCATTTCTACGATAAAACAATTCTGAGTGGAATTTCAGTTTATGTAAAAAAATTTTACTTAAAAATTATAAAGTTTATCAAAAATTAATAAATAAAAAAATATTTTGTGCTTCGCTGGTTTTATATCCAGCTATTAACTGAGAACAAGAAATCAAATTTTTTGATGATAAAAAAGTGTTAGAAAAAAAATCATTTTTTATTATTACTAATTAATTTCTTTTTATATTTTTCAAAACATTTCTTATATTAATTTTTTATTTATATTTAAATTTTCATGAAATTTTAATGAAAAAAAAGAAACATGGTTCCGAATCTTTTTTGTCACATTTTAGGTTATTTATCCCAAATTTTGTGAAAACTATTGAAAATTTCGAAAAATGATCGCATAAAAGTTCCATCTAGAGGCGATTTATGATTCAAAACGTTGCTTGTCGGAATTTCCATCTTTCCAATTTCCATACAATTTGCCGAACAAAAAAAAAAATAAATAAAAAATGAACATTAGTGTAAAAACATTAGGTTCTTCGCTAAACTCAGAATCTAAAATAAAAAATAAACTACATTGTAAAAAACATTAGCTTATTCGCTCCGCTCAGAATATAAAATTCAATTCAAAAAAGTTTAACTACTCATTATCGTTGAACTTAATTAGTTTTTTTAGAAAAAAAATAAATTTTAATTTGTATTTTATGTCTATGTACAGAAAAAAAAAAAAAAATCAAAAAGATACAAGGTAGAATTCATGATTTCTAAAGGATACAAGTGTAGCTAATAAATACCTTAGGTCTAAGTATCATAGTATATGCGAGTGTATCACAAACCTATGCCAATGATAATGCATGTATATGTCAAGGGTAGTAAACTTATTGCACGTGCAAAAGTTGACGCGTAGGCTGAATTACAGTGATAGGTACGTAAAAAGACGAAAAAAAATGTTGACTTTCTTTTTGCACACTTAAGAAGTGACAAAGAAAAAGAGGTCGATAACTTATTATTTTTTTGCCTCGTAAACCATATTTTTAAAGTCTTCGGTTTGAAAATTTTGGCACTAAATCCAAATAAAGTTCATGAAAATATATGTAGATTAACAATTATATTTTATCTGTGTTAAATTCATTATTTTTATTTTTTGTAATTTATCGATTTCCCACTATTCTAAAGTGATACATGCTTGACAATTTAAAAATATTACCTATCAGAAATTAAATAATTATATTATTATCACAATCAGTATAGTGTATAATTATTGTACATATATTCTTATAAAATTAATAAAAGCATTTAGCACATTTATTTGAAATATTAAATATTATATGCTTAATTTCCATTAGGTGTATCAAGTGTTGAGTTAGCATTGGTTTACCGATCTACAACCGATAACACAATTTTTGCTTTGTGAATAAGTTATATCAATGTGTTGTTATCTAATATTTAATATATTAATAATTAAGCTAAACAGATTAGGTTTTCTATTATGTTTTAAATATCTTAGTAACATATCAACTAGGTCTCAGTAAATCATACGGCAGATCAATGTACACAGTCATCAATTATAAATAAAAAAAAGACAAATTAAAACTTTATCAATAATTAACACACATATTTTATTTTTTTAAACGGAAACAGTGACTGGTAAACCGGGAAGATAACCATCGAATTGTTTTAGATTCTGAGTGGCGCGTAGAAGCTAGTGTTATTACAATGATGTTTATTATTATTATTTTTTTTTTTTTATGTGTACAACTTGCCATATAGAAATACTTGTCCAAATGTCTCTACCAGTCACCAATAACTTTTTTAATCAAAATTTGCCTCAAAAAGATAATTTTTGAAATTCTCAATAGTTCTTACAAAATTTGATAAAAAAGCTTTTATTATTATTATTTTTTAATACAAACTTTTTGAAAATTTAAATATATAAGTATAGACAAAAATATTTTGGTGAAAGAAAATTTTGAAAATTTTTTCAACGTCTTTTTTTTCTTACTGAACAATATTTTTTCCTGTTTTCAGTTAATAACGTGACATAAAACTGACCGAGTACAGAGTAATTTTTTTTTTTGTGATATTGATAGACTTTATAATCGTCTAGTAAAACTGTCTTATGTAAACTAAACCTCTACTCAGAATCTACTGGCTAACTCAGTGAAGAATACCCATGGTGTGAAGTCAGCTATCCAGCTTTTTTTTTTTAACAGCGTCACTTTTTTTTTTTTTAATCTTATCTGCAGCGGTTGTAGCGATTATTAGTAGTAGTACACCGTGTTTGAAATGTGATTTTTTGATGAGTCGAAAATTCTCGAAATAGTTTTCATATCAGTCAACTTTTCGCAAATTTCACGAAGAGTTTCACGGGAGGGGGGGAAGTGTCTGGAATTTTCGCGACGAATTTGCACAGCACAAAACGACTTTCGGCGGAGGTGTCATCGTCAAAACGTGTCTAGTATAGGGTCGTAGTAGTTTGTCACCTAAGGAGTCGAGTAGGCGTATAAAGAATATTTCGCTTTGTCGTATTTCGTGTATAATATATTTACCGAGAACTCAAACTATTATTATTTTTTTTCTTTATGATATATTTTTTATTTAAATTGAATATAGAGTTTTACCCACTCGACGAGAACGCGCGGCTCGTGTAATACTCAACACGTGTGCATCAGTCGATATTATTGTTGTTTTCCCGCGACGAAAGCACGTCGCTGCGATGGCGGCGGTGAAGCCGTTGTGCTAGCGCGAGAATTATTACGCCATTAGCGTTATTAATCGCGTCTCGTATTTCTATTATTATTATTATTATTATTATTAACAGTGACGTTATCGAGAACGGGGTTCCCCGGGGGGGTTGACATGTTTATAGGAAACGTTTGGCGTGGTAGGCTCGAGCGATATGTACTCATCACCCACCCCTACCCGTGTACGTTTTTCTTTTTTTTACATTTAACTTTTAATAATATAATATTTGAAATTTGTTAACGACAGATTAATAACGCGCAATATGTGTCACTGTGTCAGGTACCATCCAAAATTTAACTCGTGCAGGGATAAATGTAGAATTTTTTTAATGTTTAATGTTTATATAAATATTTTTAATTCCTAGATACTGTAAGTCGAACATTTTTGGGTCCACCTCAATTCTACAAGGTATCCCATCGAGAATTTGCTCATTGCACATATCTTCTTAAATAACAAAGTTAATTAAATTATGTTTTTTTCCATAAGATTCACAGAGATAGGGACTACAAATGTTTCATATTTTTATTGAGTTTAATGTTTTGGTAAAAAAATTAACTTCTTACTTAACTCTATTTTCAAAAATGTTTTGGATAAAATATTAGAGTTTGTTTTGCTGAAAATTTTGACGTTTCAATGTTTAATTTTTATTGGCATCATAATTTTTAATAATTTTTTTCGTTTCCACAAAATTATTGTGTATTATTAGAAGATTGCCTTATACATTGGCTATTTTAATCAATTTTAAGGTTAAGGCTCAGAATATGGTAATCTTTTAATAATACTCACGTATTGTGAAAACTAACAGCATTATTAAAAATTATTAGGTTATGAAAATTAAATATTAAAACATCAAAATTTTCAGAAAAATTAATTTTATAAAATGGCTATCTTAAAATCTTTTGAAAATAAAAAAATAAAAATAGATTTTTTAATTTTTTTACCAAAACATAAAATTAAATTAAAATTCAAAAATTTCGGATCTATAGAGAGATACTGATCAAAATTTTTGGACAAGTAATTCTATACAAAAAAAAGTGTTTACAGAAAGTGAAAAAAACATAATAAATACACATAAATGTAACATCATAAGCTTCTTTGCATCGCTCAGAATAAAAAAAAAATAAAAATAAAAGGTCGTCATTTCGAGTGTATTTACGTCGTTAGTTGTAAAAAGAAAACGAAAAAACATGTTAAAACATATACTTAAAAAAAAAAAAAATGACTGAGTGTCTTGAGAACTATCGATGGGGATGGATGACTCAACAATATCAATTAATAAACGTTCGTGATTCGAAAGAAAATATAACAGCAGATTATAACACGAGTATTATGTTCACTCATGTACGCGAAAATAATATGATGTTACATCATGAACTGCGAACATTTGTACACGGACAATTATTGTTCAATTGTTTTTTAAAAAAATGCTTCGACAAAAAATACAATAACAAATAACAATTCATAGTTCATACGTTTAAATAAATGTGTGTGTGTGTGTGTGTGCGTGCGTTTTTTTTTTAATAAATTCAATTACAAAATTTATTGTACTTACACACACACATAGGTGAAACGAAATGTTTATAATTGCTTATTTCGTTTTAATCTAATCGCGTGGTATCATCAGGATTTAAAATATGCAATATATACACAAAGATATTTTTTTTATTTATTTTTTTTTTGTAAAATATTTATGTTGTTTTGATATATTTTTTATAAATTGGACGGGTTTTATTGGCGATTCTTTCGTTTTTTTTTCCATTTCATTTCCTGTGTCGAGCACTTTATTATGAAAATGAAATCGATTTCACGAAAATCTAGTTTATGACGGGTTTTACGCCGTTTTATCTAGAACATAAAGTGCCGACTAGATATTTCTTATTTATCGACTTTGGGGGCCGTACGAAACTATCGCACTAATCCCGGATAAAAATATTGCTTTCGTTTCGAGTAAAGCGACTGTGGAGCATCAAAAACCCGAAAAGCCCACGAATTAATTGCCCTTATTTTTGGTAAGAACGCATTACCGATAACTAGGGTTAAATAATGACCAAAAAACCTGAATAACGACCTATAAATGACCTGAAGATAAAAAAAGTGTGTACTTCCCACCTTGGGGGGGGGGTGTTCCTCGCACTTCGGGTGGGATACTCTTAGTGGACGTGTTGAATCTTAAAGAAATTATTAAAATGATTAAATTAAATTTTTAAAAAAGCGTGTACTTCGCTCGTCGGAGTGTTTTCACACGTCGGGTGGGATACTCTTGACGGGTGTATCAAATTTTAAAGAAACGATGAATCATTTCTTCAATTAAACGATTCTAAGCGGAGCTTCAACTAATAAACAAAAATAATTATCAGTTCTGAAGTAATGAACTTAAATGTCGAACAAAAAATCATTTTGTTACATACAACATTTTTGAAAAACGAAAATTGATTTTCTTATACTCCTTCACACCTAATGGAATACTCCATAAATAATTTCAAATTACATTTATAATAAAATAAAATAAAAGCGTCTGTAATTATTTATTAAATGACTATAACATAATTAGTACTAATGTTTATCGTTTCGCTTTTTGTCAGTCACGATTGAAAAAAATGCAAAATATTATGTTTACCGGGTAAGATTTGAACCTGGTACCGTGGCATTCGAACTTGACGCCTTAATACTAAACTACAAGAAAAAAGAGTTGAAAACCATTGAATATAATAACCAAAAATAGAATAATTTTGAAAATTACTGATACGCGAGGATTTTAGTACATGTTCCTGGTAAAAAATTCAAATGGTGTAGTATTATAAAAGCCTTTAAAAAGTTACAAAGAATAATAACCACACATTTGAACAAAATACAGTGTAATAGACACTGCAAAATAGTTATAAAATCACTTTTGAACCATAATACAATTCTGGTGAATCGGTAAATTTTTGGAAACGTTAAAAGTTAGAATTTATTTGAAACTATTTTGTTCTCCCATCTTTTATTATTAATGCGTTAGAATTTTTTTTTTCAATTATTCCTTCTACCAAAAAGAAAATGCCAAATAGCTTTCTCCAAGATTTTTCATTTGTAATATAAATATTATATGTAAACAAAAATTTTCATAAAAATCGGATTAATGTATATTTGTTACAAGAGTTTAGTGTTATGATTACGGCTTTAATTCCTGTAAATAAAAACAAAAAATATTTTCTTTATTATATTTTATGATATTTAAAATGTATTGTTTTACGGGTTGAATATTTTATACGAGTTCATTTGTATAAAATAGGTCTGTTTTATTTTGAATTAATGTTACAATAATAAAGATTTCAAAATTCAAATAATTCAAAATTTATGATAAATAAAAAAAAATTGTTGTTTAAGCGGAAATTAACACAGAAAGACGGTATATTTGTTTATTGAAAAAATTTCTTTGCTTCACCAAAATTCAAGGCTAATTATTTAAGTCTCTGGTCGTATTTATACACGCAGATTAGAATAATTAACAAGTACGAACTTGCTCAATCTACTCTTTACTAAAATATATTGTATATTATTTTCGGTATTATTTTCTTATGTTTTACGTTAATAATATAAAACAATTCCCAAAAAATTATCACTATCTTATTACATCATATTTTCAAATACAAAATTTTTGACACGGATGTGCCTAACATATGACGGTGAGAAAATTATCAATTTTTGACAATAATATTTTGAAAAAGGTGTCATATCGACAAATTGAAGAAATCTGCATTTTTTTTTATAACGGCCGTTTCACCCATCAGTTCAATATTCAAACGTGTGTAAAACGTAATTCGACTAAATGTTCTTTTTAGAAATTTGAACTACAAGTAGAAAATTGAGTGAACAAATTCGTTTTGTAAACATTTTACCGGATTAAGTATTAAAATTTTTCTAAGGTATTGATTGAAAAAAATCGTTTTTGGTAATATTATACGAGAAAGGCTGGGTTTTCGATACACTTTACATTACTCTCCAGAGCTTGCCATACAATGTTCGTTTCGTTACGAAGCTAAATTTATTCATTATGTAGGATTTTTTTTTTTTTGAACTTATGGATCCAAAATTCGAATTCAAAATTTTATTTTGTAATTATCTATATATATATGTATAAAGAGTGTGTTTTTTTTTCATACACGTAATCTCGAAAACTACTTGACTTTAGTAAGCTGGAATTCGGCAGGTATGTATTATATAGGTAGGATATGTGCATTAAGAACGGGTTTTATAAAATTAAATTCTTAAGGGGGTTAAAAGGGGTAAAAATGATACTCGTTATTTTTCTGGCAGATTTATTTTTATTTTTTTAATTTAGCATCTATATTCTATACTATGTAACACAAATAATGAAATATCTTCACTTCATTTTTTATTATTCAGTCTCGTCTTCGTACCACCATGTAGTATCGGCGGAGTACGATTGCGCGCGTTTTACCTTAATGGGCATACGATTGCGCGCAGTGCCAGAATAACAAAAGACAACATTTTAATTACTCAAAGGCGTACGATTGCGCGTGAAATTGGGTGCGACG
>JAIPRM010008608.1:0-15687 GCA_025469315.1 Stegophylla sp. TES_Ste_2020
TAATAATTATCGTAATATTAATGTTAATTGACAGGTGTGGAATGTATAATAATATAATATTTTAATAGTTTTTAAATCTTGCCAATCAGGTATGAACATAGTTTCGACCAATGGACAATGGTTTAGCTTTCAATAGTAAAAAATAAAATTCATAGCAGCCGTTAGACCGTCGTCGTCTCGTCGTCAGTGTTCAAACCGATGCGGCAATGGAGAGGTCGTCTCGCTGATCGGTTTCACTCACTCTCTCTCTCTCTCTCTTTCTTCTTACTAAATCTGTTTTATCTATTATGTGTAAATTTTTTTTTTTTTTTGACACTTGGTTTCCTCGCGTTATTCGGTGGTTCCCGGAAGGTACGCGTGCGTGATGGGGTGGAAAGGGCATTGGTAATTCGCAGTTAACAACCTGCGTGGTTGCTCAAGTCGCCTGATGCCGTGTACTGGACGTAAATCTTAGACAACGTGAGGGACAATGAGTGTTTTAACTTGAATTTTTTAAGTACGCGTAGTATTTAAAACGGTTAGGTTAGGTAGGTAGGTAGGTCTCCTCCATGAGCCCACCTTGTCGTGGTGGAGGGGCTCATGCCTTTAGGGGCATGCTAACGGGCTCATCAAAAAAAGATAAAAAAAAAAAAAAACGATAATTAAAAAGTCTTTGGACATTTTTTACCCCTGCCCCACGGATCCATTATCCGTAGCTTTCTATCATCATAATATTATCTCTCTCTTCTTCTCTTCTATTAGATCGGTTTAGTAGGTTAAGGGTTTTAGTTGGTTAGGTATCTGTCACCTTGCAGTCTGTCTTTTATATAGCCTGTCATCTGTCGTCTGCCCTCTGTCTGTCTATCATATGTCGTTTGTAAACGTGCTAGAATTGCTGCAGATCCTAAGTCTGGATGCAATTTGAATGATGTTTATTTTTTATGTTTTTTTTCCGCGTACAACTTTTCCTATGGAAATACTTGTCCAAAAGTTACGATCAGTAACTTTTTGAAACCGGATTCGTCTCTAGATTGTACTTTAGAGAGGTCATTTTTTGAATTTCTCAATTCTTCAATTTTTTTTTGGAAAAAACTACACAAATTTTGACAAAAACGACTCGGAAACCATCATTTTTTCCGATCCGAACTATATGAAAATTTAAACTTAGATGGAAAATCATACGAGAAAGATTTTGGCGCAAGAAAATTTTGAAAATATGAAAAAATGATTTTGGACATTTTTCTAGCATTTTTTTTTCTCATTTACATTTTTATTATTATTAACATTCTCCGTTAAAACCAAACGGTTCTAAAAAATCTCGAAAATCGTTGGTCGACTTTTTTTTTTTTTTTGCAACCGTTTAAGTTAGTATTTTCACAGAATTCATTAGTTTTACATAAAATTGCACGCTTAAACGCGTATAAAAAATAATTGGAAATAAAAAAGTTAACTCTATAAATAGTTCAAAATCTAGAGATTCCGATAAAAATATCAAAATTCCATCCAATTACATTAATTACTCAGAGGTTGACAATTTATTAAACTATGAAAATAAGTTTTTATTGTATTTTTCATTTTTATCAAGGCATTTATTCCCTCATACACACACGCACACAAATATGGAATACCCAACATAATTACGAGTAACATTTTGTTAAATATATCCTTTTCGCCAATTATTATTATTATTATTATTATTATTATAGCATAGTGTTTGAAGCTTTCGCTCAGAATTGTTTTACTGAAGAAACGATTTATCGTTTTCTTTTTGAGATTAAATACACCCGCTTAGAGTTTCACACTTTTGGCGCGAACAATACCCATCGTGCGAAGTATGTCCGGTGGCTTTGTTTTTCCCATATAAATACTAAATTATATTCTATTAAAAAATTACGTTTTAAAAACGTCTAAACTCAAATAATTATAATACTTTACACGTTGAATTTTCGTACGAAAAACGAAACTCTACACACATATGTGTAAATACTGCACTGTCAGCAGCGACCGTCGTCGGTAATTTGATCAGGTGTTGAAAACAATAACATTAATGTATATGAGCCGGGGAAACTTAAAGTAATTTGCAATATCTAAATACTAAAACAAATTCGTGTGTGTGTTGTTTATTAGTTTCCATTGTTCGTTATCCGGCGATGCGATAGTATGCGACACAACAACAGGTTACAGTCACCTATTATATAGTGGTAAATATATAAAAAAAATATTCCAGTATGATTTGACTAATGGAAACAATTTTTTTCTATCAATACATTTTTTACTTAAAAAAAAAAAAAAATAACGTATAGATGTATATATATATATATATGAATATCTATATACATAAATTTTATTTTAAATATTATATATATATATATATATTTTAGGACCTGAATTTAAAAATTATAAATTTTACATTAAAGTTTTTGAATGAAAAATTAAAATATCCATTTTGTAAAACTGCCTTATTAGAAAAATGTTTTTTTTTTTTTTTTTTTGGTATTAAGGTTTGGTTATATTTTATTTTGTTATGATTTTAAACTTTTTGAAAACGTCAATTTTGTCGAATGTTAAATGATCGTGTGATAATTAAATTATTCTCGGTCTACTGACTTCATTCAGGACAGTAATTATTATTACATCTAATACCGAAAATAAGAGCTAATAGTCACAATACTGGTTAAACGTAACAAAAATATACAACTTAAATTTGAATAAATTTAAATAATTATTGTTTACTATAAAGCACTAATAATTTTCCTCTTCTTTGAAACACTAATTTTATTGGTCACTGGCAAACACGTCAACTTAATTAATATAATTAATAATAATAATAATAATATTGTTGTCCTGTATGAATGGTAGAACTGATACTATTAATATTGTTGTACATTAACTTAACATAAAATTTTTAAACGAGAAAATACTCAATGCTCGAGAGGGTAAAGTTTTTTTCTTTTTTTCCGGATATATTATTTATATTCGAAAACGAGTTTTTGGATTTTGAAATACGAATTAATCACTTAACATATTATTATAATTTACTATAATATGAAAACACTGCATCGTGTCGTTCGTATATTATATTCATTGTGTTTTGTTCATTATTTGATCATGTGATCTCGGTATCTATGGTATCTATGGGTTCGGCAAATGTTACCACGGAGCATATACACTTTTCAGGGTATATAGATAATGAAATAATATTATCATGGACTATATTTTTTAAAATTTTGGTTTTTATAAAATTCAGTGTCAAAATATTGTCCAACTATCATAGGCACGAATGGAATATTTATCTTTGATCTTAAACCTCTTACAAATGTTACACGTTGTTCCCCAGACAGTACAAAATAATTATATACAATATTAGGTATAATAGATGATTAAATAAAAATCAGAAAATAACCAAATGCCTATTTAAAATATATTTCAAATTGTTCGAGACTACCTGTCCTTCTTATATTTAATTATTTAAAACGGTAAATACTTACTTGAATAAATGAAGCCATTTTAATATATATATATATTTTTTTTTTTTTTTGTATAGACTAGAATACTTATGAATAACTAGAAAAAATAATGAAATAAATAATATATATATATAAGTATTTTATTATTTTAATTTATGATTATAATAATATAATAATCAATTTGATTATGTCTGCTGATTAAATTATTAAACCGCAGCTACCACACGTTCTCGAAGTTGAATATTTTTCAACTTTCCGGTAACGTCTGGTAACCCGGTATGTTAATAATAATCAAAACATTGGAAATTTAACATGACGTGTTGAATTATGGACGTAATTACGTAATTAATAGTTACATAATAAATATCGCATCGATGGTAATCGAACATTTTGGTGAGTTGGGTGCAGTTGCCCGAATTTTCTAAGTTGATAAGTTGATAACAGAAGAAGACGGAAAAACAAAAATTTCCGAAAGGTAACAAATGAAAATTATAATACAATGTGTTAGAACATTTTGGTTTGATTGTATGAGTACATTGTTTCGCGAAATGATCAGAGTTATATTATTATATTCATATGTAAATAATAAGTAACGTCCACAATTATAATTTAAAATGTCAAAAGGCACGCGTGGGACCTTAGATTTTTTCCAAATGCCCACCGCGATCAAGGGTTCGACTCGTGCCGCTCGCCGACCGCTCCGCAAATCGAAAATATCCCTCGACTTGATGTGCAACGTGGGGACATTTCGGCTTGATTATCTTATTACTAATATTATTGAACTTTTTTCTGAATTAATAGAATGTGACGATAATTTTGTGGTCAAAGGTTGGTAGTACTTCATCTTTTAACACTATTCCGAATGTTATCAAGTTAACCTACAAAATTCGGGCAATTGCCGTCGACTGCATTTCGGTAGCGGTTTCACGCGCCAGCCCTAATCATAATTCTATATTTTGTTTACAGGTTATTATCGGTTTTCGTGCAGAACATATTGTAGTCATTCGAAGGCGATTCGAAGTCCGTCAACGATCTGTTAGGTACCAAATAACATGATAATATTTTAAATATTCGACTCGTGTATTGTGAAACATTGCGTCGTACTTACGCATTATGTCGAACACAAATCGGCTTCTCCTGACGTGCATCTCGGTCGGTATCGTTTGCTCCGCCGCCGTCGTCCCGGACACTTCGGTCTTGTACAAAAACGTGCGGGACGCGCTGAAACACACCGAATCCGTGTTCATCCACGGAAAAGCGATAGCGCTGGACGAATGGTCGCCGCCGTCGCCGCCGAAGAAGACTGCAGCAGACTCCGCGTCGGCGGAGGATACGATAAAAATGTACGCTTTCGTGAAATGCGAATGCGCTTTTTTCATAATGAATTCCGTGGACATTATCGACGCGTCGGTCGGCCAGTGTCCCGTCGACCGGTCGTCGACAGAGTGCGCCGCGGCGGCCGACAACAAACGGGCGATTCCGGATTTGGATTCGCTGGACGAAACCGTTCGGCTGACCGTCACGGTGTTGTTCGAACTCAGAGACGCGTTTCCCGCGGCGCTCCGGTCGGGCGAATCGAATTTCTTGCGCACGCTGTTGGCCACCAGCTTGTACGTGGACTCGTTGAAATCGGCGCGCGACCACCGCGACGACCCGCAACGGTTGCAGACCGCGTTGATGAACATGAAACGCGTTTTGTTGCAAATCGTAACGCTCGTAGATCAGTTCTCTTTGGAAAACTGTCTCCTCACCGCCAGACACTATCACCGCCACAAACACAACGCCACGGCGGATTTGCAACTACAACTGGACGAACTGTGCGAATTCCTAACGAGAGTCGTTCCGTTGGACATGCGCGACCCGCATTCGGTGATCGGCAAGGGCAGGGATTTGTTGTTGGAGAAATGCGTTCGGCCGGAGGTTTCATACGGCAATGGCGATCTGAAGAGATTCTGTGACGAATATTTGACCGCGTCTCGCATCAGAACGAAGGACCTGGGCGAACACGTGACTCTGTCACACTTGTTGAGCCGCGTCTACGAGTCCAATGACTTGGAATCTGCAGTGTACGAGTATATGCACGCGGTTTATGACGTCGTGTTGAAATTAACGTATCTCGTGACGCAGCGACACTTGGAACAGTACAAACTTGGATCGTCGTTGAACGTGGCGAAACTACGATCGATGAATATCCCGATGGAAATGATCGATAATTTCGAGATCGTTTCGCGCGTCGAACGTTATGGAGACGACACACTCGCCAGAGCCGTTGTCGAGGAAATTCTGGCGCCCAAAGCGAACGGGATGGACGACGTACGATTGTTGCGCTCCGGTTCGCAACTGCGAGAATTGTCCTTGTCCGATTTGACGGCCGACCTGTTGACGGCCGTCGAGTTGAAACACTTTTGGCGGGCTTTCGATTTGCTGCGCGGCGTACGCGCGAGGAAATCGCCCAGAGTTTACGACATGTCTGTGGATTTGATAGCGGAAAATCGCATGGGGTCTCGGACCGAAAAGGACGAGAAGAATTGCGAAGCGTTGGTCGACGTTTACGTGCACTGCTTCAACGTGGAGACCGCGCTCTGCCACGGTGGTATGGAGGTGTTCGGAGAGGATAGAATGCTTCTCGCGCAAAGCTTGTCGACAATAATTCCTTATTTGAACGGCGAACTCCATAAAGGTTTACTCGGAAAACTCAACGAATGGATCGACACGCGAAACGTATCGGTCAACGACGATCTTTATAAAATCATGTCGGCCAAAATCATCAGTTTGAACGCGGCCATGACCGACCATGACCGTGACCACGACGACGTCGCCAGTGTCGACCAATTGACAACGACGGATCTAAGCGAGTTGATAATCGGAAAACGCGACAAGTCGGTACGAGAGATAAGGAGTTTTTTGAATCGACTCGATCACTATCACGTGCGAAACTGTCGTGTTGTGAAAAACTCGTATTCCGTACACGAAAACGAATACAACGAAAAACTCAAAGAGTATTTTAACAGAAACGAGTACCGGAACGTGTATGGATTTTTTAAGAAAACAGCGTCGAGTGACGACGACGACGACGACGACGACATTAGTTTTGGGAAAACGGATTCGTACGACTTTGAGAAATTCGCGGACAGGCAGTGCGTAATGCGTTCCGGATCGTTAGGGAGTGGAATAAAATTCCGTTGGCGCGGCGAAACCAAGAGTATACGTGAAATCCTCGATGACGTTTCGGCCAACATGTCGGACATGCAAGATCTCGTTGATTATCGAACGGTGTACGCGCGATGGACGATTTACGTGTACTATAAAGCGTGGTTTACCGCGTTCGAACGAACGCTTCGTCAGGGCGACAACAAAGTCGACGAGGCGTTCCGTTGGTTGAGTGCGCTAAACGAAATCACGCTGCCGGGACGGTTAAAAAAATTTAGCCAGTATTTCGCGTGGAAATACAGATTTTTTCGTCTTGTGCACGCGCACGGTAAATGCGGACGAGGAATTCAAAATACAGTCGATTGTGCGACGAAGGAAATAATAATTCCAATGTCCGATGTGCTGGACGTTGTAAGCGACGACGACGGCGGTTTTGTACGTACTGATGACGACGTTCTAGAATTTTTGAAAATCGACAACGACGATGCGCTGTCGCCGGCAGAAGTAACGAAAAAAACTTTCGGAACGATTGAGAAAAAATTACTATTTTTGGAATCCGAAAATATCGATTGATTCCCCCAATTATTATTTGTGGTAATTTTCCAGTACCACCAGAGAGACTCATTATACACGAGCTTAAGTTCTGAAAATCTATTGAAATCTTTTCAATACTCTAATAATATTGTGAAGTCTTATATCGGAAAATTACATTTGCAATTTACTAGCAAATTTGTTTTTAAAATTGAAACACTTGTTCTTATATTATTATAATATAGCTATTATTTTATACACTGTCTTGTAGTTATTTTGAATACTTTGAAATACATTTTAAGTGAACTATATTCAATTCAATATATATAAAAACGCTTTATTTTATCATGATAATATTCTGAATAAGTCTATAATATATAAGTATAAAAATGTTTAGTTTGTTATAGACTTTAAACTCGTGTTTATAAAAAATGTAATTAAATACATTATAAGTATTAATATCGTTTTAGTCTATCGAAATTTTTATAACACTTGATTTCGCTTGTTAATTATTAATACTATGAACTACGTATTAATAAACTAACAATAACAGAAAAAAAAAAAAAATTCAATACCATAAAAATACTTGCTTATTGTTAAACAACAATATGGTAGGTACCTATAAACTATATAAAGGGTGTGTTTTTTTTTTTTTTTTTTTTTGTATATTATACGAAATAACGAAACGTCATTACGGTCGCTCCACCGAAAATCAAAAAGAAATAATTCATTGTATACAATTCGAATACTAAAGTAATTAAATACAATTAAAAATGTTGTTATTAATATTTGAAATGTCTTCTAATATAATATTATGAAATTTAATTTGTATAATATTATGTACTTTTAATTATAATCATCCCGAATATATCTGTCTAATTAAGTGTTTGTGGTGTAATTCATTGTAAAATTTAAAATCAGTATTGATTGAATGTAATAAAAAGCATTAATGCCGTCTTAGTCATCTAAAAAAACAAATTTTTTTATTCGAACCAATAATGTATAATACGAATAAGAACTAACAATGAAAAAATATATATAAATGTGTGGCACAGGTGAAAAATCACATGTTAGTGTTCAATAAGTTGGTACTCTTTCCCAAAAATTATTGAGAAGCTCAAAAAATCATAATATCGCATTATTTAAAAAAAAATTGGCCACTTAAGTTAAATTTGTACGAAAATTAATGTTTTAGATTCTGAATGAAGTTTTTTTTTTTCTGTGTACAACTTTTCGTATGGAAATACTTGTCCACCGGATTTGTCTCTAGATTGTACTTTAAAGAGGTCATTTTTTGAATTTCTCAATTCTTCAATTTTTTGGAAAAAACTACCCAAATTTTGACAAAAACGATTCGGAAACCATCATTTTTTGATTCGAACTATATGAAAATTTAAGCAAAGATAGAAAGTAATGTAAGAAAGATTTTGGCGCAAGAAAATGTTGAAAATGTGAAAAAAAAATTTTGGACATTTTTCTAACATTCATTTTTCTCATTTATTTTTTATATTATTCACTTCCTTCGTTCAGAATCGTTTTATTGAAGAAATGCTTTATCCGTTTCTTTGAAATTCAATACACCCGTCAAGAGAATCCCACTCGACGTGCGAAGAACACCCTAACGAGCGAAGTACACCACACTTTTTAAGTTTTAAATTAATTTCCAGATTTTAGTTGAACCAAATTATTATTGTTTTTGTTATCGTATACATTGTAATATAGCGTTGGCGTAAGCTTTTTTTATCGCTACGAGTTGGGAAGCGCGTGTTCTATTAATGTGTGAATTCATAAAGAAAAGTAAGTACGTACAGTAATGATACGCATTTAACGATATTATTCACACTGATAATAATCTAAAGTGATTTATTTCAGAAATTTACTTCATAAATATTATGTTCTACACAAGTCACAATTATTATTCTAGTAATAAGTATGTGCAAAACAATTTTTTTTTTTTTTTTTTTCTTACTATTTTAGACATAATATTATATTTTTCGAGACATTTTTATACAATACCGTATTTCGTTTGATTTTGTAATATAATAATTGTTGTGAAAATAATAATTATTGTTGTATTTTATCGCTCAAAAGTTATTCACTTTTCTGGCGTTGTTTATGAAGTTATAATACGAAATATAACTATATCATAAAAGTTTTGATTTTAGAAAAGGAGGAGTGGTCGTCATCGATCGGACCGAAAACAGTACGACAGGGATAATGCAATATAATTCTCGTGTAAATTAATAATCCGAATAATTCTATGGCGGTTGAGTTTACTGTTTGTTTCACAGTATTTTCCTCTGACCGAACCGTTTTCTCGACAAGTTGATTACAACCATTTTTATTCGTATTCGAGAAACGATCGAGTTTGATTTCGATTTCGATTTTAATCCGATTTGAAATACATTCGACGTCTTATCGCTCCCCCTCCCCCCCCAAAAAAAAATACACGTATTTTTTTATTATTAAAATGTCTCTACGAAAAATATATTTCTCATGTAATAGGAATAGTTCTTATTGGTGTAGACTGTAGAGCAAGGGTTCTCGATCATTTTGATTTTAACAAAATATACACAACCGTGAACAACATTTTCATGTTCTGTGGTGAAATGTGGTTTCGTGTGAATATTTTCACGCCTCCCCTGAAATTTTGTGGCGCCTCCCTAGGGGGGCACGTCCCCTAGGTCGAGAATCCTTGGTGTAGAGTACGCCTATTCAAAATTGTACGGTGTACAATTTTGTTATGACATGTTTAATTTAGTTTTCACAATCCAATTAATTACTATTCGTTTATAGTGATTTACTGTTTTAATTAACGAGAAAAGAAAACTGCCTTTAGTGATATATTAAGAAGTAGAAAGTGATTAAAATAGTATAAATCAATTAGTTGGAATTATATTACAATATAATATTATATAGCGGTATTTTTAAGTTTTTAATTTCGTTTAAACTAAGGCGGAGATTATTTCATGGGTAATAAAAAAAAACCAGGCAAAACTAGAAGGAGGGGAGGTTTCAGGGTTCGTCTTAATTAAAAATGTTTTTGAAAATGTTTGTGTCCTCCCCCTCTTTTTTTTTTCGGATTCAAATTTCATATTTTCAAAGTTAAAATACAATGTTATGGGAATTTTAGTAACGACATTGAGGAGAGAAGTTCAAGTTTTTTTCCATAGTTTTATTCCGAAAAATCATTCCGTTGAAAATATTCTTAACTGATTCAACAGACGTTACCAGTATATTTTTAAATGATCGAGATATAAGAGATCCCGAGGTGGTGTACTTTTCAAAAATGATCTAAAAATAAATCAACTGCGACATTTACGAGCTGTTCGAAAAGAAAATAAAAAAAGCCGGACATACTACGCACGATGGGTGTTCATCGTACGACGGGTGGGATTCTCTTGACGGGTGTATTGAATTTAAAAAGAAACGATTCTGAACAAAGAAAGTTAATAATATAAAAAAAAAATTAGAAAAAAAAAAATGTTAGAAAAATGTCCAAATTTTTTTTTTTCACATTTCCAAAATTTTCTTTCGCCAAAATCTTTCTTATATTATTTTCTATCTATGTTTCAAATTTTCACATAGTTAGGATTAAAAAATGATAGTTTTCGAGTTGTTTTTGTCAAATTTTGGGTAGTTTCCCCCCCCTTCCTTCCAAAAAAAAAAAAAAATCGAAGAATTGAGAAATTCAAAAAATGACCTCTTCAAAGCACCATCTAGAGGCAAATCCGGTTTCAAAAAGTTACTGATCGAAACTTTTGGACAAGTATTTCCATACGAAATGTTTTACACAGAAAAAAAATAAATAAAAAAATTAACGTCATTGTAAAAACACTTGTAAGTCTTTAGTATTTACTTGTAAATCGTAAACGCACAGGCTTTACGCGAAATATGTTTCACTGCGTTTTGGAATTATTATTTAATGAAATCGGATTAATCCTAACCTAAGTCGGCGGAGGTAGTGCGCGGCGAACACTGGAATTATTTTACCGCGAGTTTTCGAAATCACCCGAAGCGAAGTCACCAAATAAAAATTTTACACTCAATCCGAAGCCTCGCGGCTACGTCGACAATATTACATCAGTTATCAGTTTCAATTATTGTTGTAAAATAGATAGATTTTCACGTTGAATCCGGAGCGTACATAGTCATAGTCATTTGTTGCGTGACGCGGGTACGGTCGGTTGGTTGGGTGGGGGGGGGTTTAGTAGTAGTTTTGACGATTTGCATATATATACCTTAATAATATGTAAATTATAAATTGTTCGATACGTGTACCGGTGTGTGTGTGTGTGTGTGTGTGTGTGTGGAGGAAGGGGGAAGAGCGCGTGTACGTGTTATGCAATTAGACCAAGAGTTGTCGTTGCTTATATAGATGAGCGAGGATTAAGCGTGTGGGACAAATGTTCGAGGATTTCACGCCTAAGCTCCAGATTTGTATTCAGTGCGCGTGTGCAACTCATCGATTACGAGCCGGCACTATTGACTCGCGTAGGCCGAAACGCTTTTTTTTCTTTTTCTATTATTGAAATTATACTTCGAAGTAGTAGCACTTTTTAGCAGTAGCGCAACCAAGAGGGGTGTTTCGGGTGTCAGAACATCCCCCTTAAATCATATTTATGGAAAGTGTGCACCACGGGTATTCTTAGCTCCTCGAGTCACAGATACTCTTGAATGGTGTGTATAATTAAAAAAAAAAAAAAAAAAAAAAAAAAACGATAAATTCGACAAGACGATTCTAAACGAAAGAAGTTAATAATAATAGTCGTCATTTTCAACACACTCACCAAGAGTATCTGACCCGAAGAGCGAAGAATACCCGCGGTGCGAAGTAGGTCCAGCTTTCTTGCTTGTTTATACTTTACTTTTTTTATCTAATATATAAAGGAAAAAAAAAAATTTTAAAAATATCCAAAATTTTCTTGTGTCAAAATGTTTTTCATATTATTGTCTAACTGTGTTTAAATTTTCATAAAGTTCGCATCAAAAAATATGATGGTTTCCTAGTCTTTTTTGTCAAATTTTGGTTATTTTTTTTCAAAAAAAAAAAGTTGAAGAATTGAAAAATTCAAAAAATTCGATTTCAAATAGTTACTGATCGAAACTTTTGGCCTGGTAGATTTATGCGAAAAAGTGTATACAGAAAAAAAAAAAACATCATTGTAAAAACACTAGCTTCTTCACTTCGTTCAGAATCTGAAAATCCTTTTACCATATAATAATATTATAACCTCTATTGATTCAGAAATAAAAACTTGAAACATGTTTTAAGAATTTATATCGTTGAATATGCGACGTTAAATTTTATTTATATATGAATAATGTTATAAGAATGTTAATTCGTAGAAAAGGCAGTTAGATTTTGCTACATGAAATTTCTAATGAATGAAGTTTTGTAAAATGCAATTAACACTGTGTATAATTTTATATTTAAATAATTGTAGAAGAAATTTATAAATGGATACCCCCCCCCCTTGAAAAAAATCTTAGTTGCGCCACTGCTTTTTAGGGCAATTGTGACATATGTTTTTGACTTTGTATATTGTTAAAAAAAAAATTATGAAAAACAGTTTTCATTATTTTTTATTTTTGAGTGCTATACACATAGGCTGTTGAGGCCTCTTGTACGATATCAAACTTTTCCAACAATTATAATTATTGTATTAATACTACATATTTTGTATTACTTTTTTTATTATTTTATTATTTTTATTATTGTATTTTGTAAAATAAGAGATATTCTACTTAAACTCTTTTTTTTTTTTTTTTTTGTTACCATTGCTGGTGTGGCCTTCCTCTCAGTCGATTTTTTTTTGGGGGGGGGGTTCTTGGGTGATATCGTTTTGAGAAATAATCATTTCATTTTTGGACTGTTTTTCAACCTTTCTAGATCGCGCATTTCTCGATTTGTATTCACATTACTCATATTCCCAATTTTGTTTTCGAATTGGTTCGTGAATTTTTCGAAAAACTTGTCAGTCAAATTCAAAAAAAAAAAAAAAAAATACATATATGTCAAAGATCTGTTATTTCTTTTTGATACCCTGTGTTTGTTAACTTTTAAAAACCATGTCTCACAAAAATTTAACAAAAACGTGAATAAATTGACTTATATAGAGTAAACTGGTACACTGTGGTAATTCCAAGTTTCCAAATTTATTCTAAAAATAGCAATTTTTTTTTTTTTTAAGTACTGCAGTTGACAGCAGGTGAATATATCAAGTCTGTAGTCCTATTAAATTCGAAACTATAACGTTTTTAATAAAATCTATTTTTAATGAAATGCGCGTTTACGACGTGTTTCCCTGTTTTTACTTCATTTTAGGGCGAATTTTTCTTGTTTTTTTTGGAAAAAGCAATAAGGAATTTGGAAAAACCACCACTTAGGTGCGATTTTTGATTTAAAACATTACTGCTTATGAAATTTTCGGACGAGTATTTCCATACGAACATTGGATTTCCACAAAAATAAAAATGAATAAAACCACTGTAGCTCCTTCGATCCATTCAAAATCTAAAACGTGTTTTATTCAAATAATTAAATTATTATTTTTTTATTAATAATTTTATTTGTATTGATATGCACGGTAAACGAACGAAAGGTTTTTTGAGGGTTTATTTTTCATCTATTACACTATAAGAACGCAGTATCAATTGTAAAACTACGACACGCGACAGCTCGCCTCTATATTTTCTGACACGCCAATTATTATTATTTTACTACGAATTTTATTTTCTCGATAATGAAACCATACTTGACACGTGTTCTATATTATATTTTGTATTTATAGATTTTTTATTATTCATAAAAATAATTGTTGTATTCGTTAATTGATAAAAAATTTAAATTAAAAAATTTTCATTTTCTCACAAATAATAGTTCGCGATTTTTACAAGAATTTTTCGCGTGCTTCGTTCCACGACGACGTGTATCCTCCAGACAAGCCAACAACAATAATATTATTATTATTATTCTAATTATTGTTCACAAACGTTGAAGTGACTCGAAAACGTTTAGTGTTTTTTTTTTTTTTTGCAGTGTCACCAGAATTCTGGGGGAAATTGATTTATTTTCATGCATATTTTTTTATTTATTTTTTTTTTTTTTAAGAGTTCTAGATTTTTCATTCTTTATCGTCTCAAGTGCAAATTAGTCGTATAATTAAAAAAAAAAAATGATTTATAATTTTGGTTTCATGAATGTTTATTTTACTTAAAAAATATATTATCACAACTTGTGTAATGTTTTCGAATGAAATAACTCGTTGTTTCTTATAAACTCGTGGCTTTAGTTTCTCATCCAATATTATTTAAGAGTTTAAGACGGTATACGAAGCAAAGTTTTTACATCGTTTTTACAAAATGATATATTTACTTTTTTACATTCTGAACGAAGTCGTGACATAGCTCTCCTCAGAGCATCATCATCCAAATAATTTCTTTTCACAGGAGCAAGGTAATAAGGGTCTTGTGAACGGGTTGTTCCTGGAATGCGAAAACCTATTCTAGATAGTAAGCATGGTGAGTCAATTACACCAGAAACTAAACCATTTAAAATTTTAATGTCACTCATATTTCTCCTTTCACTCAGAGTGGATAAATTCAGTGCTGTTAATACGGGTTTGTACTGTACGTATATTGATTTTTTTATTACAATAAAATCCCGTTTCCTACTAATAACTAGAAACTGGCGACAAACAGATGGTCGCGCCTCGTGTGTGCTAACATAATATTGTGTACGGACAGGATTCAAAAAAAAAAAAAACGTGCGGGTGTGGGGGTGGAGGGGATGGGATATAATCAAGAGTAATTTCTACGGCACGAGCGAATTTCACGGGCGAACAGTTGTTTACCTGGTATTTTCGTCCCGAATAAAACGACGTATTCGTGTAACGCCAATAATTCGCGTACCGTTCGAGACCGATATCAATTCGGTTGATTGCGAACGGGCGTAGTACTCGTGTCGGCTATATTATGCATTTAAGTGGCGTTTAGAGACCCTCGCGATGGCCTCGCTCCGCTTGTATTTTATTACTACGGCACGGGGGAGGAGAGGGTAGTTCGTTTGATGACTCTCCTCGACCGGCGGCGCGCGCGTTAGAGAGAGAGAGAGAGAGAGAGAGAGATAATTAAATATTAGGCGAAAAAATAAAAAATAAAAGCGATTTATTTTTCGGCTCGGCAAACACTCTCTCTCGTACCCGATAAAGTACGTATCTCTCTCTCCGAGGCGCTTAATGCGATTTATATTTATTTACCTTCACCCCGGTTTTTTATTTATTTATTTTTATTATATTTTTGCCAGTACTCGCCCACGCGCATTGCAACGGGTTTCGACTAAATTATTAGATTCTGAACGAAGCTATAGTGTTTTTACAATGATGTTTATTATTATTTTTTTTTCTGTGTACAACTTTTCGTATGGAAACGCTTGTCCAAAAGTTTCGATCGGTAAATTTTTGAAACCGGATTTGCCTCTAGATTGTACTTTAGAGAGGTCATTTTTTGAATTTCTCAATTCATCATTTATTTTTTTTATTTTTTTTGAATAACTACC
>JAIPRM010008609.1:0-15686 GCA_025469315.1 Stegophylla sp. TES_Ste_2020
GGTTTTTTTATTTTTTTTTTTTTTTTTTTTTTTTACAACATTCTTTTAATAGTGAGGTATAATAATAATATAGAGTAATACTATTGCATTTTAGTAAGAGTATGAACATAATATAATAGCATAATACTAAAACATAAAAACAATATTCCTTTGGTATATTTCAACTAAACTTTGTATTAAGCACTAAAGTCACAACAACAACAAATAACAAAATATAATAATTTATCTTAAGACATAATAAAACAAAACAAATTATTGAACAACACGAGATAATCCTTAAACATTTTTAAAATAAAAAAAAAAAACCATATTCCTTTGGCTTCGTTTAATAATTATGGTTAGGTATACGCTTTTGTAAAACCTAACACGTAAATAAGTAATCATAGAAATGAAAATTCAAAATTTGGACGTTTAACATTTTGAATATTTGTAAACGTATACGTTTCCAAATATTATCAGTATTCAAACATGTTTGAGCATTGCTGGTGGTTGACCACCGCGTTTAGTGGTGAACGGTTCGACAACTCATGATAAAATGCTATCGCGTTCTGTTTGTTTTCTTTTTGTGATGAAAAAAAAATTGTAAATGTTCGAGAAAAAATTTCAAAAAAAAAAAAAAACAATATTTCATATCAAACACATCAAAACTCATAAAGATATTAATATACAGGGCCGGATTTAGGGCGGGGCCCATGGGGCCTGGGCCCAGGGGCCCCCACAAAATAAGTGCATTCACTATTAAGCATTAAATTTCGTTGCAAGTTTTTTAAATACCCTTTTTTTGGAAAATAATTTCACTTATTATTTACCAAAGACCTAACATACATTTTAATTAATTATATACACTTTTGAACATTTATTGATGAAAAAAGTTTTATTTACTGATTTAAAAATACTGTCTAGTATCTAATAAATATATATATATATATATATATATTTTCTTTTTGTTTGTTCCTATCTGTATGTTTTCGTCTATAATAGTGTACCTATAATGGTAAATTCAAATTTTAAGTTTGTTAAAAATAGAAAATTCAGGTGAGGTAAGCAAAATTTTTTTCTTATACTGTTGTTAATAGAGAGCCCTGGGGCCTCCACAACCCTAAATCCGGCCCTGATCGAGATATAATATTATACAAGTTATTGAGTAAGGAAAAAAATAAAATGTTTTATCAAAATTATCAACTTATAGTATGTATTATACCATCTATATGTATTGATATAATATTGAATATGTTGTATGCCTTTCATCATATACTTATATTAATAATATATTGCTATATGATTTTCTCACTATCCTGACATAATATCATATAACCAACATCACTTTGTGAATGTTTACAGACGGAGAGAGTTTAATCAATATGTGAATTTTCACTAATGATTTTGTTGTATGATGACATTTACCAGTGACTCAGCATACGCCAACTGCGGACATTCACAGTAACATACATAAATCATGAATACTAATAACTGTTTTATTGCGATTCATCCACATCTATGTACACTTGCATACTTACTATATATGATTTATTTGTACTTGAAAATGTTCCACCATTACTGAGTTCATTATTTGTCCCTTTTAAAAATATGTGAATTCAATTTATTATGTCAAATGCAAGACTTAAGGTCGGTATATCTTACACGCATTTGAATGTTACCAAGTGACATACCTAACTGAAAATATCAGAAAAGATCTGCACATGTGTCACATTCTGTACATATACATTATATTGTATATATTATATAATTTAATTAAAATTACCTAATACAAACAAAATAAATAAATTACATTTTATAATATAATTTTAGTCAGTCAAGAACTTATACATAGATTCTATATAATTTTTTTTTAAAGTAATCCATAAATTATATAGATTTTTATTTTGCTAAAGATATAATGTTTCTATTATTGAATATTATGTTGTTATTATATAATTGTAATTTTTCAGTTTTTTTTTTTTTTTTTTTTTTCATAAAATGGTTGTAAATTGTACTTTGAACAAAAACACTTTATGTTCATATAAATACATTTTATATTGTAAATAAAAATAAATAAATATTTTCTTCAAAAAATAAACAGGCATTTAGATTATGTAACACAGATAGTTAGTAATACAGAATAGTAATACATGACAAATTTACCTGACAATAAATTTTTCACAGTATATTTAATGTATAGTTATAATTTAATTTAAAAATATAATATATAAGTATGAATAAATTATTAAAAAGTTGTATTACTATAAAATAAAAATATAATAATTAGTTGATTGTAT
Organism: Stegophylla sp. TES_Ste_2020; assembly: GCA_025469315.1. Taxonomy (NCBI): domain Eukaryota; kingdom Metazoa; phylum Arthropoda; class Insecta; order Hemiptera; family Aphididae; genus Stegophylla; species Stegophylla sp. TES_Ste_2020. The sequence continues at coordinate 2,277 of JAIPRM010008609.1, forward strand.
TTATTATTATAGTATGAATATATTATGTATATATATGTATATATATATATATATATATATATATATATTGTATATTAATTAAAAGCTAGTGAGTACTATTTTATGTATTAGAAACTATATAAGAATATCTTGTACTATTATTAACCTACACCTCAAAATTATATTGTCTAAGATAATTCAACAGGGTAGAAATTAAAATAAAAGAAAATTTTAATGACTTATTACAATGTAGTTATATTATATCTAGTAAACACATGATAACAAAAAATTTTCTTAAAACAAGACACAGCTAGTTGAACTGTTGAAGACGTGCTAACGAGATAAAAGAGCTGTCCACTTGTCATAGTTTGTAACTGATTGTCAAAAGTATGAAATAAAAAAAATTAAGAAGGGATCTAGTGCTCGATTTCCGACCAATTAACTGGTATGAACAATTGATAAGAATTATGAATTAATCAACCAGAATAATAAATTGATTGCTTAATTTAAATCACGTTAAATCTGTCGTAAATGCTTATAGGAAATTAATCGACTGAACAGTCTCTCAAAATATCATCATTTATGAAAAAACAAGTTATTAAACATCAATAATGGCACGTAATTTATGATATATAATATATATATATGTATATGTATAATTTTTAGTTTCATACATATTCATGCCTAATAAAGTCCAAATATTATTAAATAATAAATAGTTATGCTATGAATAAAAAGTATATGACAGTATTTATATAAAATGGAAAACTAATACAATAAATATTATAAATGTATTGTTTAAAACAAAAGATCAACAGATATGACACTAGTGAAAAATTCAAGATTATTAATTTAAAAAAATAATAGTAGTATAATATGTATATGTATTATAGATAATAATTCATCATTTGACAGATCTAGTTAATTGAGTTAATTGTAATAAACAAAATTATATTAAAAAAATTAGGCTTTGGTATAACCTAATATTTTTAAATCATATTAAATTAAAATATAAGACGTCATGAATTATGTTTTAAACAATACGAGTACAATATTAAAACTTCTATAAAGATCCTATATAAAGGTTTTCAAATAATTTTCTAAAATTAATAATGGTCAAACATTCAACATCTATTTTTATTAAACAACCAAATTTAAAAAAAAATTGAATTTGCTATTAATGTATAAACTGTATTAAAAATGACATTTCCAAAATAAAATTAATATTTCTTTATAAAAGGGTCTACATTCATTATTAATAATTTTTTAAGCCTAATCTTATGATACATACCATTAGGGCCTGGAATTTTAAGTACGTTTAAAATATGCATATTTATTTTAATTTTAATTTACGAATTACGTGTTGTAAAATATCAAATAAGTTGAATTAAAACAAGTTTCAAAATGTAAAAAGCAATAAAAAAAAAAAATTTCTTAGAAATAAATAATAAATTAAATTATAATAGTAACAAATATTATATTAAAAAGTATTTTAGTAGGTAAATCAATTCAAAATAATTATTTTAATTTTATTTGTAAGCATTATCTATACAGGAGTAACTGAGTTTTTTACGCATACTATTTAAAAAAAAAAGTATTTAACTAACTAAACAATTTTTTAATTTTTTAATCATATCTGAAAAAACTTAAATATATACTAAAATAAAAAATGTTTCAAACATGCAAAACTAAATTCAGTTCGCCAATTCTTGGGCTCAGATTCAAATATGTACATAACTATGCTATTTCTTAAAAATATTTTATAAATTTATTCAAAAGCCAAAATTTTTTAGTCCTATTTTCTATATGTTCGACATTGGAAATTGAGAAAGGCATCATTTACTTATAAATGACTACATATACCAGTGGTGCACGGCTATGGAATTATGATGCATTTAGAGAATGATAATTTTTAATAGGTCGTAAAAATGTTTGTATTTTACATACTTAAATAATTATTTTTTATAGTTAAATTACTTTCATTATTAATTATTATATATATTTAATTATATTATATACAACATAATGTAGTAGAAATCAAATAATTATTGCAATTTCGATATTTCAATATTACAGTATTTTCCTTTTTATTTAATTTGAGTTTTTTAATTTATTTATATTACAACTTATTAACCAATGCAAACATTTTTTCTGGATCAACTAATATAGGTGACTAATTAAAAAATAAAATTATTACCATCATTAAGTGAATACAGTTGTATCCTTATAATTTAATAACTTTGGTACTAGACAAAAATTTTAAAACTATCAAAATGTACGTCAAACCAAAAAAATAATGTAATGTTGCGTTTATTATCATTGAGTATTGAATTTGATATACATTAAATTATTTAAAAAAATTTGAATGAAAATAAGTACAAGTATAAAACCAACAAGCAAAAGGTTGTTTAAATAAAGATATTTTTATCTTTTATTATCAAGCTTCTGATAATAACTTTGATTATGTTACATACTCAAATATAATATTAATTTTATGATCACAAAATGTATCATATTGATTAAAATAACAGATATAATTTACATATACAAGTATATATCCGGGCCATACTTACACTTTTTAATAACATTACTTGTTAAAATAAGTGGTGGCCACTATATATACCTTAATACATAAGTATCAATTAAAAACATACAGCTAGATATGTTAATTTTGGCATAGGAAGTCTCAACAAAATAAATAAATGTGGGGTCGTTTTAAAAAACAAAGGTCATACACCGTTTTCTTAAACAATAACATAAACTTAGATTTAACATATTAAAATAATAGACTTATAGTAATAATTCAAACAATAATGGTAAATGCAGGCATTACAATACACAAGACAATTAATGTAATAAATTTAATTAAATCACGGAGAGTTATAACAAAAGAAATTTTATCTTATATTATTATTAATAGAATAGTTTAAAATAAATTTGAATGTTTTCTTTAATAACAAGAATAGAAGTTTCGTAGTAATAGTTGTTAGAGAATTTAGTTGAGTTCTTAGAAATCACTAAGAATGTATTCTATACGAACAATAACAATTATTTTTGGAACACATAAAATGCCATTAGTAATATTACATTAATTATAAAGAATGTTTAATATATACTAAAACTCTTATTAGCAATCAACTAGTATAGAATTTTAAGCTATAGAATAATTTGCATATTGATAATGTCCATTCCCTTCATCACTACTACTACAACTACTACTACTACTTCTACTACTGCTATTGATTCGCATAATATTGATGTTGATATGCAGACCCATCCATTGTTTGGGCATACTGAGGTTGTTGCTCGTAATCATAGTCAGCTGCGTCTTCTATAATTACTTCATCATTACCACTTGGGTACAAATGTAAAACATTTTCAAGATTGTCAGCAACCTACAAAATTTATCAGTTTTAAATTAATTATTAATTAAGGAGAGTATTGTACTCTTAATAAAATATCAAGAATAAAATATGGTAATAAAAGCTACTAAATTCACAAAAGAAAATTTACATGAAATAAGTAATATACATTCACTTATATAGATTAATAATAGGATTACTTAGTATAATGAAACAAATTAGGAAGTGATTAAATATCACAACAGTTTAAATTATTATTGATCATTTCATCTTGAAATAAAAGACATTCACTGAAATTAATTTATTAAGTTTAATTTGTTGATAACATAAGAATACAAATAATTTTAATTATTCCATTGTTGATATTTTTCTTTTTTCATATATATAAAAAAAAAAAAAAAAAAAAAATGCAATTCCGCATTAATTTCCATGTCATCACCATTTTCATTCCAGTATTGATACATAATTTGTCATTTCACTCACTTTCCTGTGAAATTCAATTTGGTTTCTTAATAACTGACGGACATGTCCAGACATTTGACAGAGAACATGGTCCCGGTGAAATTGATTGATTTCAGCTAGCAAGGCATATGATACTAGATCAGAACGACGTTGAACTTCACGCAACAACCGTCTCTGTTGTTCAGGGTCTGATACTACTATGGTTCCACTGCTGTTAGACCCACCCAATTGTGTTCCACTATTAGAACCACCAGCTCCTTCACCAACACCAATTGGAGTGCCTTCTGAATACTGTCGTTCACATTCTTTTCGTTTTTGTACCGCACTCTACAGTAATATAAGTAAAATAAATTTCTTACATGTAAACATACAATAAATAACAATCTTTAGATTTTACCATTTTTTTATAATCAGTATTTCTTAACTTTGTAAACACTTTATAGCGAACCGAGACGTTTTGGCGTAACTGTCTTGTCGTAAAGCAGTTTTGGCATTTTGAATTTTATTAAATCAGTTATCAGTATAAAATTGACATTAAATGTATTTACTTACCAGCTGTAGTCAACAGTTGCTCAAATAAAAATAAAAAAAAGCCGGACATACTTCGCACGATGGGTGTACTTCGCACGACAGGTGGTATTCTCTTGACGGACGTATTAAATTAAAAAAAAACAATAAATCATTTCTTCAGTAAAACGATTCTGAACGAAGGAAGTTAATAATATAAGAAAAAAAAAATTTTTCGAAAAATGTCCAAAAATTTTTTTTTACATTTTCAAAATTTTCTTGCGCCAAAATCTTTTTTATAAGATTTTCTATCTGTTTAAATATTCATAAAATTCTGATCAAAAAATTATGGTTCGTTTTTGTCAAATTTTGGATAGTTTTTTCAAAAAAAAACATTGAAGAATTGAGAAATTTAAAAAATGACCTCTCTAAAGTACAATCTAGAGGCGAATCGGGTTTCAAAAAGTTATTGATCGAAACTTTTGGACAAGTATTTCTATACGAAAAGTTGTACACAGAAAAAAAAAATAAACATCATTATAAAAACACTAGCTTCATCACTTCGTTCAGAATCTAAAAGCATTTGTGGAGGAGAAATAATTGTGTATGAAGGATATTTATGTATATTGAAGTTGACTAAAGAATTGATAAAATTATAAAGAATTACAACCAAAACATAATTAGTTTTTTAAGGGGGATAGCCCAAAATATAAGTTGTTGCTAAATTCATTAGCTATTTTTTAATATTAATATTCATTTTTAAAATGTAAAATGTTTTCTAAGATATTAAACCCCCTAGCCCTTTTTATATATATTAATTATATTTATTTTCATTAATTTTTAAAATATTGTACAAAATAATCTGATGTCAAAACAGCCATACGAAAATTTTTAATTATATTACAATCATATTTATTTTTAAATATAATTGTATAATAATATATTTATTTTTAAAATACAAAATTTTAGTATTTTGTACGCCAAGATGTCATAGATCGACTTATAGACATAGAGTACTCACTTTATGCATAGCCAATATATCAGGGAATGAGGCAGCAACACCTCGATATACATGCAACATATCAGCAAATGTATCCCAGCCTGCAGCTGGTAGCTCATCCATTAGTCGACTACCAACATCATTGTACACATCACCAGTCTTTTTCAGTGCGACCATCAGTTGTCTGGTAGTCAAGCTTATTGCATTTCCACTACCACTAGTGTCTCCTATTGATGCCGAGGAAGATCCTATAATATAACAAACAAGATTAATTTATTATAGTATAAGATGATGAATAATATTATCATTATTTTTCTTATATTTGGGCGAAAATTTTCTTTTAATTTCGCAGATTAAATTTAATGAAATCACTAACTGAACTACACTAACCGTGCAACAACGAGACAAGATCACTTTTTTCGAAACTCACTTTTTAATGTTATCGGATTTGCCGGAAATGACCACGATAGACTGATTGCATAATTCAACTTATATAGGCCATTTAAAAAATGAGAGATATACTCCTAATGATATGTTAATTTCATAATAAAGATCATAGGCCTATAAAATGAAATTATGCAAAGTAGTCCATGGTGAATATTTAGAACATTTATACAAATATTACAAAAAATGTTAATAAGTTTTGTACATACTATTACTTATTAGAACATTATTTGTTACTTATTAAAAAGTTTGAAACCAAACAGTTTTAAAACTTGCTTTTTTTTTTGAAAATCTAAAATGCTTTCATTTATTTAAAATTCAACTAATTTCAATTTTGTTTTTCTTTGGGTTACCAATGAATAGAGCTTAGATTCTCAAACAAAAATTTGTATATAATATGCTTGTAATATTCTCTTAAAATATGCTTTTATAATGTTTTTTTTTTTTAACATTAAAATAGTCATGTACTTTTATGTTATACAAATTAAGTATATAAAAATTACAAAATCAATTACACTATTGAAATAATAATTAATAAATATAATGTATTTTAAACTTTATTTTAGATTCTGAATGAAATGAAGAAGCTAGTGTTTTTACAATGATGTTTTTTTTTCTTTTTTCTTTTTCTTTTTTTTCTGTGTACAACTTTTTGTATAGAAATACTTGTCCAAAAGTTTCGATCAATAACTTTTTGAAACCGGATTTGCCGCTAGATTATTGTACTTTAGAGAGGTTATTTTTTGAATTTCTCAATTCTTCAATTTTTTTTTTGGAAAAAACTACCCAAAATTTGACAAAAACGACTCGAAAACCATCATTTTTTGAGCCGAATTTTATGAAAATTTAAACATAGATGGAAAATCCAATAAAAAAGATTTTGGCGCAAGAAAATTTTGGACATTTTTTGAAAATTTTTGTTTTTTTTTTATTATTAACTTCCTTTGTTCAGAATCGTTTTACTGAAGAAGTGATTTATCGTTTCTTTAAAATTTAATACGCCCGTCAAGAGAATACCACCCGTCGTGCGAAGTACACCCATCGTACGAAGTATGTCCGGCTTTTTAAAGTTTAAATGTATAAATTAAATAATACAAATTAAAATATTAAATGAAAGACCTATCTTTTGTTTATATAAATTTGTATTTATTGTTTCAAATGTATCACCTTAATAACAGTGTAGTAGTTTTTAGTACAGAAAAAAAAAATGTAACTCAATAAAATGGCTAAATGGTTCGGATTTTTCTAAAAAAAATTTTAGTAGTATTTTTTTTAATCACGTTAAAGATGAGCAATTAGTCACACATTATATTAAAACAAACCGGACTTTAACATCGGCATTATATTTTAAATTATAATTACTGACTTTCCAATTTATTTCTATACTTAAAATAATTTTTTTTTTTTCGTTTTTCAATCCGAAGATTGGTTTTTAACAAATGTTTTACAATAAATGGTTCCTCCATTTTTTTCAATCAATCGCCATATTCTTAAGTTCCTTGTAGGAAGTGACTCCTGCATCCTGCATTATTTGGCTGATGTATCTCGTCCTAGGTCTTCCTCTTGATCTTGTACCTTCTATGATTCCTTCGATTATTAAACTATGCAATTCATCTCCATGTATCAACGTGTGTCCTATTATCTGCCATCTCCTTCTCTTTATGGTGTCTATCAATGATCGTTTTTCATCAATTGTCCTCAGGATATCTTCATTTGATCTTTTATCAGTTCAGCTTATTCTTTGCATCTTTCTCCAACACCACATCATCAGAGCTTCTAACATATCTTTTTCTTTCTTATTAATTGTCCATGTCTCACTTCCGTATAATGCCACACTCCAGACGTATGTTTTTATGAGCCGTTTCTTTGTTATTATGTTCATATTTTTTGATGTTAGTATTTTTCTCTTTTTAAGGAATGTATTCTTTGCTTGACCTATCCTGCTTCTGATTTCTTTGGTTGATTTCCCGTCGTCTGTTATAATGCTGCCTAAGTATTTGAAATAGTCTACTTGAATAATTTCTTTGTTTTCTAACGTTATTTTTATAGGTGGTAAGTTTTTCTTGTAGCATACCAGGGCTTTGGTCCTTGGCTGCATTTATTTTCAGACTATATTCTTTGAACGTAATATTCATTACATTTAACGCTGCTTGTAAGTCTTCTTCAGATTTTGTAGGAACAACTATATCATCAGCAAAGCGAAGCATTGTTATTAGTACCCCTCCTATTTTCACTCCCACTCCAATTCCTTTTTGTTCTAACCAAAGCTTTATGACATTTATTGCTTTTTCAATAAATACATTGAACAATGCAGGTGAAAGTGGGCACCCTAGTCTCACACCATTTTGGATTTTGGCACTCACTGTTGTTGTGTTAATATTAATAATAGTTTCTTGTTCTTCATAAATCTTATAAAGAATACGTCTATCTTTAAAATCTATCTCTGTTTCTTCTAGAAATTTAAAAAGACTTGTCCAATTAATACTATCGAATGCATTTTCTAGGTCTACAAAAGCCATATAGGTGACTTTTTGTCTCTCAATTTGTTTTTCAAGTAATATTCTCAGACCTAGAATAGCCTCCCTGGTTCCTTTGTTTTTCCAAAACCCATATTGGTAGTTTGCTAACCTAGCTTCTATCCTTTTACTTATCCTTTTGCTTACAATTATTGCGAGTAATTTAGCCGCATGTGATATTAAGCTTAAGGTCCTAAAATTTTCAGTATGGTCGGCTCTAGGTTTTTATGGTAGGATAACTAATCTACTACATCCAAAATCTTTCGGAATTTTCCCTGTCTCGTATATTTAACATAACAGTTCATACAGAGCGTTCTTTATTTCATCCCCTGACTGCTGTAGGAGTTCTGTATTTTATTCTGACTCTAATAATAACATATTTTATTTTATATGCTTATAATTAAAAATCAAAATCTATGTTTAGTAACTTCATCACTTTTATAACATAAGAGATGAGATTGGGATACTAATTTTTACCATTATATGCATGACCCAATGTATAAAACGACTGGCCTAGACGTTGAGCATCTCGTTTGTAACACGTTTGCACACGTTTTGATTGTTCAGCCACTGTTTGTGCTAAGTTTTTGAGTGCACCATCCAGTCCAGCTATAAATTTCTGAAATCCATCCACTTCACGATCTCTTTAAAAATCAGAAAGATAAAAAAAATATTATGAATAGTTCAAAATAAGTTGTAATTCTAATAAACACACATACAATAAGGCTGAATTTATAGCAGGAGGGACCTGGTCACTATTTCCATCTGCAGACATGACTCGAATAGCAGAAAACACATTAGCTCCAGTAAGTGTCTCAGCAGTTGTGTTTCGTGATTCAGCTTTTCGCTTTCCCATTTTCCAGCGTTTTTCGTCTGTACATGTGATAAAGTGATGGCGCCATACCCAGCATCGTGATAGAACAGGATGTCTGCATACTGCATCAACAAAAGCCTGTAGTTGTTGTTTACGACGTTCAATAAAATGTTCTTCATAACGACCTAAATACAATTGATGATGAAGAATTAAAAAAAAACTGATAAATCTAAAATTGATAATGCCTATTGTTTATTAAATAACAATCATAATTTACAATATATTTAACAACAGAAATTGTCTTCAAAATATCAATATTTATTGATTCTTCTCACCTGATATTTGTTTATCTGGTAATGGCGGTATAGGAACAACACAGCAATATTTATCAAATAGTCGTTCATGAAGCCAATCAAAATGTTTGTATCTCCTAGATACTTGTATGTGATTGAACTACAATTCACAAATAACATAATATTTATTTTAATATATTATGGGCAGAGACCAAAAATACATAATAATATATTATGAATTATGATATATACGAATACAATAGCTTATGGCAGTAGAAATAAAAATTATATAAGGACAATAAAATTGTACTATATTAGTATAATTTAAAGATTTTAACTATTATTTTAAGACCAAAATAAAAACAAATGATTTCTTTTAATTTGCACATATTTTTTTTAAAAAACTTACATATCATTATTTATATTTTGTATAAATGTTTCTTATAAAAATGCACGAGTAAAGATAAATAAAACAGCATCTATTTATCAAAAACCGTTCAATATATTGGTATGATCCTCTCAAATAATAACTAATATTAATAATAATGGCTAAGTCATGAGTCATGTTGCTATGATTTTACATCTAACCCTGTAGCACGTAAAAATAGGAAATCAGATTTGTTCTATTATTAGTGAAATAGGAAATAGCTCTTATGAAAATGAATGGTTATAAATGAGAATACAATCGAGATATTACTTTATCATACATTAACTTACTGTTGGTGTGATTTGGTAAGCGATAAATGACTTAAGGCCTTTGAGTTTAGTTTCCTTTTTAGGAGACGCCACTAAACATTTATATCCATGTGATTCGTCATCACAGTTTCGACACCACTCAACATCCACTGCCAAGGGGCCACTACTAGAAGTACCACTACGCACAACTATTGTGATCTGTTCTGAATCAGGTATATGTATGGCTGGAATAGCACCCATAACAAATGCAACATCACCTCCAACTGTGAACTTCGAAAACCGCGAGCCACTAGTTGTTGCAACCGCTTTACCTATATTAAAATGTACAAATTTTTTCTACATAGTAACAAATTGTTGAAAATAAGCAAAAATAATGAAGAAATATACAATAGAGATAAAAAATATGTTGTTATATTAATTAAAATCCTATTTAAAGTGTATTAATCATTAGATAACAATATCTAGAAACTACCTTTAACATACTTAATGACATACCCTCAAAACAATGTGTTTAGGATGAATTGTGTGTGAGGAATTTTAGTTATAGTGCACTATGATGTATAAATTATTTAATTTAAGAATAAAGGCACTACCAGATAAAAAATCCACTTAAATGGATGATAATTATGGTAATAAATATATTTTAAAGTAACAAATAACAATTATTTTTATTAATTTTAGTATTATTGTAATTCAATTTATTACTTGCAAGAATCAATTAGGTACTCCTCAATTTCTTATTGAAATGTATTTATTAAAGGAAAACCATTTAATAAGGCAGCTTTATAAATAATCTAGTAGTAACTTTAATAAAAACCTAATCTCAAACATTTATTATAATTTTGACATTTGTAATACCAGAAGGTTTCACTGAAGTCACTGAGGTTGTCTTCGTTCCAACTGCTGTATACTGAGTTTGGGGAATATTTGACGACACAAGACTGATACCACCACCATATTCTGAATCTTCATCCCACTCGTCATCATAAAAATCATCGGGTGACTGTAAAAATAATTAGTATAGCAATTATACTTCCAAAATTTAACAATCAAATGATCCCGAGTAGAAGATCTATTAAATGTCCCGGGAAAATAACTATGTTATACGAGTGTTATAAATAGTGATAACATATTTCATAGATATCAATGAATATTAAGATGAGTATATTGGCATCAACTTCACCAGACAAAGCTTTTAACATTTTAAATAGTACATCCACAATTGCATACCCCATATACAAATGAATATGGAAGTGAATATACCGTGTGTATCAAGTCTTCATCCAATTTCAAAAATTTATATTTATTTTAAAAATGAAGATATAAGGGTGAAATAAAGTAAAATATATTATTAAAATAGTCAAGTTTTATTTACTTTGGTCACAAATGTTCAATATGACCCCCACCAGCCGCTCGACAAACATCTATTCGGTAACCAAATTCTTCCCAAACGTTGCTGATCATATCTGGTGTCACGGCATTAACAGCATCTGTGATTCTGATTTTAAGCTCTTCTAAGTTTGTAGGTAATGGTGGTACGTATACTTTCTCTTTTACGTAGCCTCATAAAAAAAAAATCACACACTGTGAGGTCAGGGGAACGTGGTGGCCAGGTATGAATCGCCAAATCGTCATTTCCTTTACGCCATAATGATACAAATTAACGGTTCCTAGTTCACTACCTATTATGTTATTTATCTACTAGATAACTTAAAACAACTTGGTTATCTGATCTTTCCATTAATACATTGGTCATTAACCTGCGATTAACCGTTACCGAACTATGTTAGTTCGTAATCGGATGAAAACTTGATACATCATGTATATATAAAAAAACTATAGTTTTATTCTCTAATACAAATTTGTTGACACTATCAACAGTAAATTTATCGGTATTCAAACATTATATATAATAATTAATTAGCTATAATGGTTAGGAAATTTGACAAAAACAAGGAATAATTTAAGTTGTTTCTCTAAATTAAATTATGTTGTCGAAAAAGGAAATTAATTGAGAATGGGCAGGTATTAATTAAAAATAAAAGAATTTAAATATTAATAGAAACTTAAATTAGATATTATACCTATGTGTAAAACATTTCTGATTTCTTTTATTATCATAATATATATATATATATATATATATTTTACATACATTATATATAGATAGGTAAATAGATAAATATATACAGTGGCGCAGGAGCAGGAGTGGCATGGAGGCAGTTACCCTTCCTGTATAAAACAAAGAACAAACGTGTTATTTGACCCCCTCAAATAAAATTTAGATGAACTATAACAAAAAGGAAGATTTTTATTAATTTTTCATACTGAATAAAATATATACTTATTATTGAAATTTAAATAAGCTATTTGATTATTTGATAACATAATTAGCATCTTAGTCCGTGACTTATATTACATAAAATATGAAAAAATATTATCAGGCCCGGCTCAAGTATTTAAACATACCTAGGCAAACTTAAGTTTTGCTGCTCTTACATGTAAATTTTACATCAAATACTTTTTTTACAATAACAATATTATGATAAGACTTAATTCTAAACTCATAATATTTATTTATGTAAACTTAACAATTGATTAGATCAATATATTTATCGACAAATAAGCCCCTACTGATTTACATAAAACAGATCATTTTAAATATAATTGTAGTGTAATATAAAAATTAATAAAAAAAATTAAAATTTTTTATTTTTTTAAACTGTACTAGAACTTGACTTTTCTTTCTTTTGCGGATGAAAAATCAGATATAACCTCATCCATGTTCATATTATAAGCTAATTCCTTCTCAATTGAAATCATTGCAAGACCCACTAAGCGATCCTGTGACATTTGGGATCGTAAATAATTTTTAATAGACTAATAGGCTAGACCAAGGCTGCCCAAAACCAGGACCGAGGGCCACGAAGTGGCCCATCAACGCATTTGTATTGGCCCGCCAACATTCTATTTTATTTTAAATATCATAGTTCGTTAACTGCGTCTCACATTACTGGTTTGATAATATTATCAACATCAGATTTATCACCAGATATTGATTAACTGATTTCAAATAAGTCCCTTCATAGGTCTCATTTATATTTTAGATTCTGAACGAAGTGAAGAAGCTAGCGTTTTTACAATGATGTTTTTTTTTTTTTTCTGTGTACAACTTTTCGTATGGAAATTCTTGTCCAAAAATTTCGATTAGTAACTTTTTGAAACCCGATTTGCCTCTAGATGGTACTTCAAACAGGTAATTTTTTGAAATTCTCAATTCTTCAATTTTTTTTTTTTTGGAAAAAATTACCCAAAATTTGAAAAAAACGACTTGGAA
>JAIPRM010008610.1:0-15686 GCA_025469315.1 Stegophylla sp. TES_Ste_2020
TAATTACCACACATAAATATATTTATTAAACAAACATTTTGTGTTTTTGGGGGCCCCACTTAAATGGAAAGGAGGCCGATTTGGGAGTGCTACGCACCCCCGGTCCTCCCGCTAGTTGCGGCACTGGGATTAGCTTAAAATGACACCGAGAAAATTCTCGCTCGTACGTACCTAAAAATCTTAAACAGGGTCGGCCTTGCCACACAGTAGGACTAGTAGGAGGGTAAGGATTAACCTGCCTAAGCCTTTGCCCCTCGGTCGCGAAATATAACACTATGCTAAATAGATTATCTACTTTAAAAAACTAATATTTATTTTATCGTAGAATGAAATATGATCGTCACTCTTCGGTGGCCCATTGTTCTCTAATACCAAAGTGTCGAATTTTGTATTGAGAATTCGTAGTGTTCTCCTTAAATGCCTCCCAGTGTAGGGGCACATTAATGACGGGGTAAAAAGGGCATTTACCCTCGGGGAGAAGGGTTGAGGGAACGGTAAATTATTTAGAAAATATTTGTACGTATCCACTCAAATGCTTACAGAAAAATAAAATTATAAACGTCATTATTTTTTCTCAACTCAAACCGAGTCTAGAATATATCAGTCAAAAATGCGAGCAAAGAGAATGATATTTATGAATAGCGAATAATATTTATACATATTTTAACTTCCGAGCGAAGCGAAGAAGTCAATGTTTTTACAATAATATTATTATTATTATTATTTTTTTTTTTTTTGTGAACCCTTTTCCGTATTTCCGACAAGCACTTTCCAAAAGAAAGTGCTTGTCCATAAGTCTCGACCAACCACTTTTTGAGACCGGATTTTCCCCTAGATGGTACTTTAAAAAGTCATTTTTCGAAATTTTCATCTTTTTCCTCGAAATTTGGGAAAAACTTTGGGACACATTTTAGGATGGGCCAGGCACACACTGGCCTCCCCTTAGCTATGTGCCTGTTTGTATACAATTAATATTACGGTTATTTTCTAAAACATATTTAGAAAAACTTGAATTGAGGTTAGTTTTATTTAATTTTATTTCGGATATGTGTTCTTTACATCTTATTATGAAATTTCTGTTAGTCTAATAATATTTTTAAGTATAACAATATGAAATATCGAAATAATTTGTCTGATTAATTTGCTAAGATTTTAAACAGAACCTTATACAAACAATATTAAAGTAGCCTTCAAAACTAACAATAATTTATTGAAACTTATAAACCATAATGTTAAAATTTTCACAAAAATTCAATGTTCTATTGATAATGCTGGTATGTATAAACGAAAATCTAATAAATTTTATGTTGATAACACTAACACAAATTTCAAAATAAGGTATAAAGAACACTTATCCAAAATAAAATTAAAAAAACTAACCCTAACTTAAATTTTGCTAAAAATATTTTAGAAAATAACCATAATATTAATTTCGGTAAAAAAGATTTATACATATTAACTACCTAAAACAACATTTACTCTGTATAGAAGAAATACACATGCACATTGCACAATGAAATAAATAAAAATAATTTTAATAATTTCTTAAATGTTCAGACAGATTTTACAAACAATATAATCTAAGGCCGTGTAATATATCAATATATTTTAGATAATAATAACCAATACACATAAAATTCACTTTTTAACACATTATGTACACTCTTTTCATTTTAAACAATCTCTCTTATTATATTTTCTTAAAACAACCATTTATTCAATTTCTGCATTGTACCTATTTCTTATTTGAATCTTTTTCTTTTCATTGACTATATTTTCTTAAAATGATAATGATTTTTGAAATCGAAATCAGTTGTATGTGGAAAATAACGACAATTATATTGTTCTTTATGTTATTAATTTCCTTCGTTCAAAATTGTCTTATTGAAGAAATGATTTATCGTTTCTTTAAAATTCTACACACCACCAAGAGTATCTGACCGGAAGAGTGAAAAATATTCAACGTGCAAAGTATGTCCAGCTTTCTTTTCTATACTTTTTAAGAAATTAATTTGCTTTAGAATTGATTAAGAAAATATGAACAAGTATTAGAAACTATACAAATGCATAATACAAATTAATACAGAACGGTAATATCTAGACAAATATGTTTTTAAATTAAAATGCATGTACATATATATATTATTATCAATATTCATAGGTGAAACTAAGCACAATGCTTTGATTGTGCTAAGTCATTTAACAATCTCAGTTAACTCCCTTTAAAATGAATTATTTAGTTTGAATCTCATTTTTAATTTCTTTTAGCATAACAATTACTAAAAGTCGAAACTTAAATCTAAAACTGTGCTCACAATTGACACCAAATTAGTTAATTTTGTTTTTTAAGTATCATTTTCAAACATATTTTCTATACATAATTTAAAATCAAACACATTTTTTTTTCGATTTGTATACAACTTATAGTATTATGTTTCACTAAATAAAATGAAAGTTAATTTTAAATTTTACATACAAAATATTAAATAAAAAGAAGGGTTTTGATTTTGTAGCAAAATAAATCCTTAAAAAGCATTTTAAATATCAAAAAGTAAAGTATACAAGAAGTAGACAAGAAAGCCGGACATTCTTTATATCACAAAAGTAGTTTTTCAAAAAAAAAAAAAAAAATGAAGAATTGAGAAATTCAAAAAATGATTTCGCTAAAGTACTAATTAAAGAAAAATCGGGTTTTAAAAAGTTACTGATCGAGACTTTTGGACAAGTAGATCCATACGAAAGTGTTCACAGAAAAAAATAAAAAAAACAAACATCATAGTAAAAACACTAGCTTTTTCAATTCGTTTAGAATCAAAAAAAAACAAACAAAAAATAATTTTTTAAATTTTACTCTAAAAATACAAATTTTAAATATACTTAATAAGAAACAATAATTCATTTCTTCAATAAAACCATTCTGAACAAAGCTTAAGTATATTCCAGACAATTTTACTTAAAAACTATAGTATATTACTATAACAAAAATATTTATTTTTTACTTAGCCAGTTATATAGCTATCCCACTATTAACTAAGAACAGAAAAAAAATGTTTGAAGAAAAAATTACTTCAATGTAATTATTAAACATTTTTTTCACCAAAAACTGTTTTTATATAATTATCCATCTATGTTAAAACTTTATAAAAGTTTGAATAGAAAAAGTTTAAAGGAGTTTAAGTTGATTTTTGGGTAATTTTTCCAAGTTTTAGAAAAACTATTGAAAACTTCAAAAAATTACCTCTAAAAGTACCATCTAAATCAAAATTCTGCTGCTCAATACTTTTGTACAAGTATTTCTAAATGAAAAAATTTTCACAGAGAAAAAAAATAAAAAATAAATATTATTGTAAAAACACTAGTTTTTTCACTCCTCAGAATCTAAAATGAATTTACCACCCGTTATTTTCATTTTTCGGTTAATTATAAATAATTCAGTAAGTTAAATATGTATATATATATATATATATATATATATAAATTATCATTTATAACATGCAATAATAATATAGTAGAAATAATATAATATGTTTAAAAATATGTGAAATTTCCATCATTATTATAAAATTAATATTATTAAAATAAGAAAAAGGAACTAATATGAGAGCAAAAAAGTTTAACTTCATCAACATCAGAATGATTTGAAACATACTTATATATAAGAATGATGAATATGTTTCAATCACTCTCTTTAAAAACAGCATTTGTTACAAAATCTGAGCCTTAATAATATACTGTATTAATTTATATTCATAATTTATTATAATTTCTATTATTTCCAACTGTTTTCTAATAATATTAGAATAACTTAAATAAATATAAATTGTTATGATACAAAATACCCAAAAATCTGTTTAATCAATGAAAAAAGAAAATTATTGAATCTAAATCAGCTTAAGAGAATAAAGAATCATATAAATCAACAACTGAAATAAAAACAGGTAAAAACTAATACAAGATAATAATTAAATTTATAAAATATTTATTCTAAAAAATAAATCCAAATCTTTAATGCTAATCTTAACAATAGTAAAAATACATATAAAATAGTATAAAATGGACGGACTTCAATATTTTATGGTATAATATAAACTAAATTTTAATTACACATGAAACGATATAAAATAAATGAACTTCAATGATTTAATGGAATAATGTTCAACTTATTACAGTCTTATTAAAAAATAATAGTAAATTATATAAACCATATTGGACGGATATAAAATCGATAAAATATTCAATACTCTTAACTTATTTACAAAATAACATAAATAACTTAATGATTAATGAACAGAGGTCAGTATAATTCATAAAACAATACAGTTAACATTATTTATTATTATTAAACAATTATCTGTGTTCTAAGATATTGTTCTTCCAGCTACCATAATAAAATTTACCCAATAATAAATGTATTCATTAAATTATAATTGAATAAAAAAATAATTATACAAAATTAGATCATTGTAATAATATTTTAAGTTATAATAATCAATATCATAAAATACCATTACTTCTGATTAAATAATATACATTTATCAATAATTGTTAACAAAAAATTAGTCACTGATCAATATGACGAACAAAAAAAAATATGCTTATTAAAACAATAAGTAAATTAGAAGACGTAGATAAATTAGCTGAATTACACCAATGATCAAAATAACAAAAACACCATGTAGTTGAATCATAATGGTTTCTGTAAATGTTTAAAATTATTAAAATTTAATAATTCATAAAAAATAAAATAAAATAAATACCGTTTTATATCCAGCTCAGGTATAGAATTGTTTACATAATGTCCTAGTTTAACATCTACAGAACTTTTTCTGCAACCCTCATATTTATCTGCTGGAATGTCTGTTCGAAAACCTTTTAGAGAACTCAGACAATCACGAGTAATTCGTTCTTCGGCTAAAATTAAAAAAAAAAAATTAAATACATTTATCATTTAATTTATTTACTATATACTTGTATACGCTACAATACACAATATATATCTTTATTGTTTTGATTGCACGAAGTCGAGATGATAATAAAAATTAAAACTCTCTTTCCCTGCTTGCTATAACCTATGTTCATAATTTTAAACTGGTAAATACAGTAAATTTTATTTTTTTTGTAATTTATGATAAAATAAACTTAATAATTTTTAAAAAAAATTATTTTGAATAAACTAAAGCTTCACTCAGAATCCTTTTATTAAAGTAACTATTTATTATTTCTTTAAATGTAACACCAAATTCCACCCGAGGAGCGAAGAATACCCAAGGTGCTAAGTATGTCAACCTTTTTGATCATATATTTAGTCACTAATTTAGCATATACCCTACAAACCAACTAGAGATGCATAGGTATACACATGTATACCATAAAAATCAATCAAAAATAAAATATTTATTACTTATTTTCGAAAAAAAAAATTGTATGTCTTTATCTTTGCGGTTGAGGTTATGGTTATAGTAGACTATTAACAACCGAGGAATAAGCCACATAAAGCAATCAAAACTGAATTATAATAATTAAGTTGAACTCCACCCATTGGTAGAAATAGAAAGAAACAATTTTTTTTTGGGAGGGGGGAGGGAGGGCTAAACATTATTATGTTTAATTTAGTCCTCTCTAACTTAATGCAATTTATGAAAAAAATGAGAGGGGGCTTCAAATGGATTACGGCAATGATTTTCCTATTTCCATTGATGCATATACCCCAGAAAAAAATTACGAATACATCACTGGCCGGTAGAGCGCACATAACATGATAGTCTAAGATACAATCCATATTATAGTCCATAAATCAGTAAATTGTATTAAGAGTTTAAATAAATTTTATAGGTACGGCAAAACTAATTACTAGGTAATAAGATCATATCATTCAATGTGTTTCTGCAGTCTGAAAAATTTAGCAATTTATATTCAAAATGTATTCTCAAAAATAAATGATTTGCCACCTAAGTAGGCCACTATGCTGAAATAAACACTGACCATAAAAGCTGTATAATTTACCTACAAGTTCCTTGAAGTGGTTACTAAATGGATTTCTATCAGCTTTAATATATTTAAAAATCAAGAATTAAAGAAAAATATTTACACTATGAAATTATTCTACAGAGTACATAATCTATTCAGCCTATACTCTATAGGCACTCTTTCCCTCCTCTTACTGAAATTTTGTCTCAAATACTCTTTTGAGTATATAGAAAACATACATAGATACTAGTTAAAATCACTTGGAAAAATGACTATTACTAAATAAACTTCTTCTGTTATTAAAATTAAGTAAGTCATAAAAATAGAAACTTATTTTTCTCTATTGCTCAGATTTCCAGAACTTTGTGAAAATAAACATTTAGTAGAGCAAGTTATGTATTATATTAGTCAAATTTTATGTTATCAACCCATAATATTATAGTTAATCAAAAAGATTAACCTCAAATAGTTAATAAATCATAATTAATCATACATTTTTATAGAAAGAAAATATTTGATAATATTAACATCATAATATTGTTTTAAACAATGAAATACTGAATATTAATAATTATATTAATGTATATTAATATAAATATAAATTAATATTAATAATAATTAATAATATATAAATAATGAATATACTTATATCGTTTAGAGTAATTACCTCCAACTTTCTCAATAACTTTTACACATATATCATCTTCTTCGGGACAAGAAATTGTTTTATACCACAACCACTTAAATGGTGTGCCACAACCTGGATGTGTTGAGACACACTGGTAGCATAATAAATATGAATGCGCTGAAAATATAAAGGAAATACAAATAAATCAGGGTGGATTATATTCTATAAAAATATCGCAATAGAAAATACCAAAGTGCCACTCCCCATTATTTAGAACTCACCTTGTACGAAAATCGTTGAACATATAACTAATGACACCAACACGTTTGATTTCATTTTTATTTTGAAGTAATCGGCGATCAGATCAAATAAAAAAATATTTTACCTTTTGATTAAAAATTGCAAGAATATATTTTCTGAAACAATACAAATTTAAAATAAGTTATAACATTCCAACCGACTAATAAAAATGTTATTTGCTTATCAATGAAATAAACACAATAACATATAAACAAAACTGAACAATAAGATTTTCAGTGATAATATTCAGTATGACCATGCATCGAAATATAAAACGGCCGATAATAATCGAGTTGTTCACACAGATACCAACACCGAACCAGAACGTTTCTATGAACCGGGAATTTCAATAAAAATTTTTTTTCTTAGTGACCAGTACTTCCTTACGACCAAAGTTTTAAATATAAAATTTTTTTTTTTTTAGCACACGTTTTCCTCGACTAACCGGATAAAATATAAAATGTTGACAACATGGATGGAATAAATTAATGTTAAAAATAATTTATTATGTTCATAAATAAAATATAATTAAAATTATTAACTAACTAATATATTATATTATTATATTTATTAAATTATTTGTACATAAAATAATTTATTATGTTCATAATTTCCAATAATGTAAATTCCTCGTATCGTAAAGTTTAAATACATACATAAAAATATTTAAATATCAATGATATTTTAATTAATATTTCCCTGCTGTGTTTTGACACCATCATATTATATTATTTTGGTTAACTTGTTACTTCTTAGTATAGCCAGAATATGTATAGGTACATGATAATTTAGTAATAATTAGGTTTGATAAGTTATAGAAAATGCATATTTTTTTAAAATTTATAGGTATGAAAAATAAAATAAAATGTGAGTGTTACAATATTCATAAGAAAAAAAACCAATGTTTTTTTCAATTTATTTATTTATTTAGATTTTTCCCATTTAAAAAATATTAGAACAGTCGTCGTCGTTTGTATGTTGAAAATATAATAAAAAATGTTGCCCCTACCCTCAATGCAACAAATTTATACTTTGTTACGAGTTCAACATATATTTTTGTTTATTAACTATTATCCATCAGAATGTAAGTTTTGAAAAAAAATTCTTAAAAAAATAAAATTCAATATTTTTGTTCATATTTCGCGAATTTTCATTCGAATAACTTCTCATTCCTAGACAAATAATAATATAAAATAATTTTCTGTGTATGACCATTGATTTAATAATATACTATAAAATCAATGGTATGACCAATTATTAAATTCTCTTATCGAATTATTGTTTTCTACTCGTACGAGTATATGTGGCACTGTGTCTGCTGTGACTAGGAGACGCGGCGCAGTGACCTGTAAATTTTTGTGTTCCATCACGCACGATTCCCGCGATTGATGGGAAGGAGGGTGTGGAGGTGATGGTGGGAGGGTGTAGAGAATTAGAGAATCAAAACGCGATGGATAGCGGTGGTGGTGGTGAAAAGTAAACCGGAAAAACGAATGACGTGGTGAGCCGCCGACGACGACGAGCACACAGGTAGCGTGACCCGCGTACAGGGCGTGGCTCCCAACGTGTCGTTCAGCAGGCGAGTGAGTGCGGGCCGGGGCGCAAGGGCCGCGGTGCACGCGCGAACGCCTCGTCGACAAGCGCGCCCGACGGTCCCCGCTGTTGCATCACGGGGGCCGTCGTAGCGTCTTTCCGAACCCTTACTAAGCTGGGACACTAGTGCCCGTAGTCAAGTCCGGTTCCCCCCGGAGGTTACCGAACTGTGGGTTACCATCACATTTTTGGTGGGTCACGTTTAATTTTTATACGTTTAAATATTTCTTTTTTTGATTAAAATGCATCCTCTATAAAACAAGTGATTATCAATAAATATCGATTTTTTTTTTCATTATTATATTAATTTTAGATAAATACCTCTACCAATATAATATTAAATAATTTTTATACATTTTTTTTTAATAAATAAATAATAACACTTATAAAAATCCTTAAATAAAAATTTAAATATTATGATAAAAAAAAAAACAATACGTTTTTAATAATATTAATAATAATAATTGATAATATTGACGTGGTTAATCAATAAATACTAAGGTCAATATTGTTTAACTACCTCCTAACGGTTATTAATAATAAGCATTTATTATTGATATAATTATATCATAATTTCATATTATAAAATCAGATTCCAACAAACCTAAACGTTAAAACCAATATTTTGATTCCTTTGTTATTATCATATTTTGGACTGTCATTTTTACCGTGTATATTGTGTAATATTGGCACGGTTGATAAAATTGCTTTATAGTTTATTAATAACAGTTGTACATAGCTACTTTCATAAAAAATAATGACAGATAAACCCCACGGTCGCCTAAACGTGTAACTAAACTATTGAAGCGTTAATAAATTTTAGATTACGGCTGGCTTATTTATATCAGTTTTATTATTGTGCGATTTTCCAAAAATCACGTACATAACTACATACATACACGGGTTGCAACTTTCATAACGGTTCGTGACATTCGTGCACACGATTTACAGAGTATTTGTGCCTACTTAATTACCTACTTGTAATAATTCTCTTTATTAATTTATAAAAATTTTAAATTCAAATTATGTGCTTATATTGAAAATATTGAATTTTTAAACGTCGACAATTATTAAAAAACCTTTACAGAAAAAAAAAAAAAAACCAAAATTTGTTTTGACGAAGTCAGTTCAATGTACAGTCTCAAACGAGGTGATTGGATTCGCATGTTTTTTGAATATACGAAAACTTAACTGGATTGTATTGAAAATTCATCACCCGGACCACGAGAAATTTGAATACGTATAATAATAGTAATAATTAGAGATATTTTACATCATTATTTCATATAATAAGTAATTTTTTTGTAGTTATTGTAAATTATAGGTAATTTTTCCAATAAAGTTAAGATTTAAAAAAAAATTTTTTATTTTTAAAAACAATTTTATCATTATCATTATTATTATTGGAGAGTTTTTGTTACGATTTGATTTACTTCATTAGTAGATGCTTACACTATGTCATACAACTGATACAACACATGCTTTTACAAAATATACTTCGATGTACACGCTTATTGAATATTATATATTTTATAAATCGTACTCAATTAACCCGACTATCCAATATATATATATATATATATATATATATACAGGGTGATTTTTTAAGCATGCTTACTCCCATTTTTGGCCGTAAAAATACAAAATTTGGGATTTTTTTTCGGAATGTTCAAGTTACTTTAAAACCAATATTTTCCATAACTCATTTTTTTCATGTCACCTTAAGGGTGTCCTGTGGAGATACAAACTTTCTTTTTTCAAAAGGCCACTCCCTATTTTAATTACGGATTTATGTTCGGGTTATTTTTCTGTGAATTTTGATGTATTGAAATTAAAATTTGAACGAGTAGTTTTTGAATTATTCAAATTTAAATATTAAGGAAAATTGTCACTTGGGCACATATTTTAATTTATTCTTAATAGGTAAATGAGATAAGACGACCTGACTAATTAATATTTTGTAAATGTAAAATTTAATCTCGAACACACGACCTGATATCTATGAACATTTTGACTAATTATTTCTGATTAAAGATTAATTGAATAGATTTATAATAATTACGAACTACGTACGTGACTAAATATGTGCCCAAATGACAGTTTTCCTTGATATTAAAATTTTAATTTCAATATATCAAAATTCACAGAAAAATTAACCGAATATAATTCCGTAATTAAAATAGAGGATAGCCGTTTGAAAAAAGAAAGTTTGTATCTCCACAGGACACCCTTAAGGTGACATGAAAAAAATGAGTTATGGAAAATATTGGTTTTATAGTAACTTGAACATTCCGGGGAAAAAAAATCCTAAATTTTGCATTTTTACGGCCAAAAATGGGGGTGAGCACACTTAAAAAATCACCCTGTATATTTTTTTTTTTTAGGTCATTTTTATAGTAATTTTTTACGATTTTTAGGTGCATTTAAGTATTTTTTTGGGGGTAATTTTTGGTACTTTTTTAGGTTATTAACATGTACAAGCTTTATTTTTAATAAAAAAATAATTGAAAACTACCCTGACCCGGTTAGGGAACGGAGTTGATTACGGGCAACTAGTACTCCTCTCCAGCAGCTAGACGGGATAGGGTTTGGATATACGCGCCGCCGCCGTCGTCATACGTTCTTTGTGCCGCCGATCGAGCTTTTAGCTGCGGACGGGTACGGCGCAGGCGCAGCCCTGTCGCCGACGTTTTAGCAGCTGTAACCCTCCCCCAGTGACGTTTTCGCGCACTGTTACGCGACTCGCGGACTGCCAAACACGTTCTCACCCCCGGTGTCGCTAACCACCACCTCCACCGCCGCCGCCGTCGCTTACCGCTTATTATCCCCGGGACAACGGTGACGCACACGCACACCCACGTCTCTATACGACGACGACGACGTATACCTGCGCATGTACTATACCGCGTACCTCTACTACCCGTGTCGACGTGACGAGCGGAGCGACGAACGTTAAAACGTTGAATACTGCTGTTGTGTTGTCGCACAGTGAGGCGCTTTCAGGTGGTGGTTTCTCTTTGTAATAATAATAATAATAATAATAAATCGGTTTTTGGATTTTTTTTTTTTCTACTACACCCACTCCCGTTCACGCAACAACCCCTTAACGAAAACATTAAATATTATACCGTCACGTATAACAATAACAATATTTTATTATTATTATCATCATCAGCATCGTCATCCGTCGTCGACGAGTAGGTCGCGCGCACCGCGTTTTTTGTTTATATAGTATTGATAATGTTACGTCATAACGTTTTGTAGGATTTCATTTGACGACCACTGCCTGCGGGGTCTTAAGCTCTGCGTTAGAACATGTTCAGCAGGACGTGCACAGATCTGTGAAAGGGTGTCAGGTGTAAGGTGTAAATAAAGTTATGCCATTTATACCCGAAGAACGTCGCATAACTTGGGTAAGTGATTTTTTTTGTATTTTTTGACAATATATATGTTACTGGCATTCAATTTTTTTGGGGGGGAAGGCAATAAAAATAAAACACCGAGGGTGACATAATTTTATGTTATGTAATCAGAGCAGTGATATGGGGGTATATGCCACTATATTATGCTACACCTATTATCATATCATATTATATTATCATTATAATAGTCACCTCGGGATTTCTTAATTTTAGTAGTCCCAAAAAAATTCCATCAGATTTTCACAAACACTGTGCGTATCACACATGTGGTAATCGTTTCAATGATATTTGATATACCTACCACTGTTTTGGGGGCAGTAGGGCAGTAGGGCAGTAAATATGGTATCAGCAAAAAAAAAAAAAAAAGCAAAATTCTAATAACGCGATGACGAAAATATATCACATAATAATAAGGGTAGTGTAGTATATAACGAATTAACGAGTATAACCGTAGACAGTGGTGGCGTAGCCAGGAGAATCTCAACGGAATAGTATATAATTATTATATATTGTGTAAATAATTAATGAAATCTATAATTCAATTAAATGAAGAGGTAGTTTTCGTTTAGAAATGAGAATAAAATTTAAAACTACCCCTCACTCGAGACAAATAAATAAATATTTTCCAAGCTACGCCACTAACAGTATAAAACTCTTTGTCTGCCGCTTTGTGCAACACACACGCACACAACTCTTATCAACCCCCTTGTGTAAATTGATATGTTCAAAATAATGCAAAAATATTGTAAATATAGATAGTGAGTTTAAATAGCGAACTGCAATATTGTAGAGCAGCCTGTGTTATCGCGTTTTATGCCGGGCAAAAATACGAAACGGTATATATAATATTATGTAGTAGCAACGGACTCGAGCGCGCGGTAATGGAGGGATGGAGGTAGAAGAAAAGCGGCGCCTCGTTCGAAGAATTAAACGGATATCGATTAGTTTATGACGCGATACCGCTGCAAACGGCAACTGCAGAAGCCACCGAGTAAAATACATATAGCGCCGTTATATACGTCACACGTCCTTTTATATTATCATTTATTTCCTCATTTCCCAGGCGCGTACACGAGGAGTGGGGGGTGAGGGGTAGAGTTCAAGCGACCTTCGATATTTAGAGGAAAATGTATAAAAGTATAAATTTGAATTAGGTAATAATATATCCCCATAGATTCACCATTGATTTCTTCTGTTAAATGATAAATTACATACTACTACTAAAATATAATATTATTTCATTTTATGTTTTCGTGTTTTTACCACTAATTAGCAATATTTATTATTATTATTATTAATTGAATTGTACGTTATTACTAATGAATTTACGAAAATAAATATTTTATTTTATTAATTTCAATAATGTAATTTAATATTTTTCAAATTGAATTTGAAATAAGAATAAAATCGATGTATTTTAATATTCGTTTAAAAATACGATATTAAGTGCTCTCCAAAATATTTTTTTGAACACACGGCTGTCATCGCCACTGATATTATATAATCCGGCCTTTCACGATATTTAAAATTTGCGCTCAGAAAAGTCGTCTAAATCGTATTGTACCTATTGCCTTGCGTATTGTCAATGATTATTGAATTTGTACATAATATTATCTTATTTTCCTTCTTTGTAAAATATAGCTCGTATAAACTACGAAAAACGTATAGCTATTTTTAAAACAAAATGACATTGTTAGTCAAAACACACATTGAAATCATATTACAATATTATATGCCTATAATATAACTAATATGTATTACACAATTATTATTGTTATAACACTGTATGCCTCTTAATTCATGATTACTGTTATCAATCTTTAAACTAAACGGATACCGGCCTGCAGCAGCAGCTGTCACCTGTGCACCCTGCTGGCGACGTGCCAACAAGTGTTGCAATAAAGACTCTGAATACTTAAAAACGGTTTGCAACACCTGGGGTGAATCCCTTGCGTGCACATATTGTGTACGACACTAGTTGGAAATACCTATATCCATAGGAGCAATTAGAGGGGGCTTGAGGAGGCTAAGCCCCTTCAAAACTACTCGTAGCCAGAATTTCTGAGAATTACATAAGGTTAATGCTTTTTCGGGGGGCTAAATTAATCAGATAAACATATTAGCCTCCCAAAAAATGTTTTCCAAGTTGCGCTAATGTCTATATCTTATTAAACACCAATAATAAATAACTCCTTGCTCAAAACGATGTACATAATATCTATAATTCAATGATCGTAATTTAGAATTTATGATTTTGGTTCTTCCAGCAATACGTTCAAGATACCAAACTAAGCGATTCGTTTCATTGGAAAGACACGTGGAAATGTTTTGTTCTGACAATAATCATTATCGTATTCATACTTGGATTACTTCTAGACCCGTTTAATGTACGTATAAATTCCAGCTGTGTTATTCATCATATACTTTGTGAATGAGCTTCTTTTACGAACAACTAAAATAGTTAAATAGTATTATCCACGCTATTTTTCAAATTAATACACTATAACAATTTACCATACTTATATTCATTAATTATTAATGAATTATGTACCTATAATATGATAAAAATCAAAATTTCTCTATGTATTTTTCAGTTTAATTCGTTGCATAACAATTGGGTAGAGTACGGATATTGCATCATTGGATGCCTGTTTATATACATGCTATATATTGTAGAATGCTGGTATTGCGAGACTCTATGGGAACTGCATTCGGAAATAAAGCCACTGTCAATCTCGGAAGTGAGCGATTACATAGTTAAACTTAAAAGAGCAGAACCACGTGTATGGTATGTTTATTATGCCATCAGGGCATATCCGATTCCCACTTGCAATTATGTACACATTTCTCCTTTTTTCCGCTAAATCAAAAACTTTGTCTATTATTCGAATAAAACATTGGATGATGATGATGATGATAATATAAGTAGGTAATAACATTTTTTAATATTTATAGGTGGGAGGCGTCATGCTACCACTATACGGAACCAAAATCGCCGAGACGAAATTCGAGACAATGCAACCGGGTGAATATGCATGTGGCTAAGGTGGTATTTGACCATCGAAATTTCGGATGTGCAGACATATCCGATTATTTAGTGTTTAAGCAAAAAAACCCATTGGTGAAAATCGAATTCAGCAAAGGTATGCTTGTCGTTTACATTAAATATACATTATACTAATGGACATTTGAAGTATACCTACTATAACGATATTCATCAAACACAGCTTCTATACAGCGTTAGGCCAAAATTTTTTTTTTACTTAGTATTATTCTCTCTTGGTTCTTATAATCTGTTGTTATGGTGGCAACTGCGGCGAATTTTCTCAACCTTGACAATGTAAAAAGTCGGTAATTCCGCATAAGTATTTTTTTAATTTTGATTGCGAGTTACAAATAGTATTTAGTCTATTTCGAAAAAAAAAAAATTTTATGGATTTTCAAAAAAAATTTGCCATTATTCAAAATATATACATATATATTTAGTTTGAAATGATTTTTTAAACACCATAACTTTTAAAATTTAAAATTAAATAGTTTTTATACAAATACTATTTTTAGATTCTGAATGAAGTGAAGAAGCTAGTGTTTTTACAATAAAATTTATTTTTTATTTTTTCTGTGTACAACTTTTCGTATAGAAATACTTGTCCAAAAGTTTCGATCAATAACTTTTTGAAATCGGATTTGCCTCTAGATTGTACTGTAAAGAGGTCATTTTTTGAATTTCTCAATTCTTCAATTTTTTTTTTGGAAAAAACTACCCAAAATTTGAC
>JAIPRM010008611.1:0-15685 GCA_025469315.1 Stegophylla sp. TES_Ste_2020
CTTCCTTCGTTCAGAATCGTTTTACTGAAGAAATGATTTATCGTTTCTTTAAAATTTAATACGTCCGTCAAGAGAATACCACCCGTCGTGCGAAGTACACCCATCGTGCGAAGTATGTCCGGCTTTTAGACAATGTGGCACATCACACATGTTGTTTCCACGCTGAACTAGTGATTTTACATTTTTACAATGATGTGTATTACTTTGATTTTTTATTTTAAAAATTTTATCTAAAAAAAAATGCTCATATCAGTTCGTGTTTCTAGTACAGAATGCAAATAGCATATTAATTTAAAGAGGTCACTTTTTTTTTTTATATTCTCCAAGGTTATTCCAAAAACGAAGAAAAACTACTTCAGATATACGGTAAAAATATTCCGCATTATTAAATTGATATTAGTTATTTTATATTATGTCATAATTCTAAACCTACTTATATTAGAAACTTGAAATGTTCAGATATCATCGACAGATAGTATAGAACAGAAAACATTTTTTCAAAAAATGTTAAATATCTTTTGGATAAAATTTTGGAAATATATCGTTTTAAGTTTTGTGTTATGTAATTTATCATTAAATTATAACAATATTGAGTACATTGTTTTTAAAATATTATTTTTTATATTCCAATATTTTCTTTTTTGTGAGTGGTATTTTTTGCCATATTTCAACTGTAATTATAGCCAACTTTCTTCAGTATCTTTTTAGGTCATACTATATTCTTAAATATATTAAGAATTTTAACACTGTGTTCACAAATAACAAAATTTAAGAAATATTAAAAATAATAATACTACAATAAATTATACACCAGTTATGCATAAGCTTCTTTTGAATGTATTTACCGGAGAATAATTTTAATCTATTGAATGTGTGATTGTGATTGTACGCTGAAAAAATGATATTAACGATTAAAGATACTACTATATTAAAGGTAATATAATATTTTAAATCATGGTGAAATCACTGTTATGTTATTAACATGTGTAATGAAATAAATAGAATAAATTAATATTTCATGGTAAGATGCAATAATTCACTGGACTTCAAAGTCTATTTATAGTTATTACGTATTTTGCCAATACGATTTATTCTGTGAACTTTTGGCAATTTATTATAGCACAATAGACACACTACATTTATATATATATACATATAATATTATGTACCTTGAGATGTTTGACGAACAGATACCTTATAACTATAGGATATATTATATATATATACTTGATATGAATAACTATACAGTATACAGAATAAATAAAAATATATTACTTGTAATAATGCGTTATTTAGCAGAAAAAGGTTTTATAATTAATAAATATAGATCGTATAAATATACCTAATTACATTGGCGTGCGCACGAGAGGGGTAGGTTGGGCAGTTGTCCCTCCTCGAGTTGATTTTTTTCCAAATACGATGGTGTGAATTAAAAAATATTAGAAAATTAAATTGATCACATTATTGAAGAAAAATGTCGAGTGAAAATTTATTTTAATTACTATGATAACAATTTGATCACGATTTGTTGTGTGTTGAACAAAAAACAAAAAGTACCACTTCATTATTAACATTTTTTACAGGTAAAAGTTGTAATTATAGTGACGTTTTGTCGATAGACGTAATATATCCTTTAATAAGACGTGAAAATATTTGTTTTTTATTAAATGTATAAATTTCTGTCTGCACCATTATTAGAGTAGGTGACAAACCAATTTGTTGCCCCTCCTGCCATCAAAGTCTGCGCACGCTTATGCCTAATTATATGATCTATACACATGCATAATTGATAGATTAATTAATTATTAAGATTAGTTAATTAATAAGAAGCTAGTATTACAATGTCTTGACTAAATCGTTTATAAGTATGTATCTATCAAGTCAATTTGTAGTAGTTAAATGGTAAATTTTATATAATTTAAACGCTTGACTGCATCATTTGCAGATAGCTTATTATCGCCAGATAGTGTAACTACTACACTATACGATATGCACTTTAAAAGTTATATTGGATAAGAATAGTAAGTACATTTAAATTTAGGTTGTTGAATTGCATTATTATTTATTCATAACGTATGGCTATAATTCTTTCCTTATATTCTTATTGCCTTTATGAATTATTTACATGTATATATACTTCAATAAAAATATCCTTAATGATCAATTTATACATTTTTTATGTCAAAAAGGTTTTAAATAGAAGGCAATAATACGTTGCTTTGAGGCTGTTATTATGTAAATCCATCTTTGTTATTATGTAATTTTTTTATGAATAATTTGGTAAAAGATTTTCGTTAGCTGGTTAACATCAAAGAGTTAACTATTCCGTTTGCAATCGATAAACAACATTTCTCGTGGCCGATTAAAAATCATTAAATTTTAAATACCTATCACACAATGTATGTCAGGGTGCATTTTAAGGGGTACAATGCTTAAGTATTACTACAACAACTAATGCTCAAAGAAGAGTAGCCTCTTCTTTCTAGATGAGTTGGGTCAGTTGAAATTATTGTGTGGGTGGCTTGAATAGAATGATAATTTTGTGCTCAGATTGGGTTGGAAAAACAAAACGCTTAAAAAAAAATCAAAAACACTTTAAAACATTTTTTGAAGATAGTTTTTTTATATTTTAAAAAAATGTATTTTTGTTTTAAATAGTTTTAAAAATAACGTACCTTTTAATAAATGCCTATAGGATATTAATAATTATAATAGTGAATTAATGACTTTAATAAAAATCGTTATAAAATGTATTTCGTACTAGGTACCGAAGAACTTTTTAAATTTTAAGGCTGTATTAATTCAATTATTCAATTAAGGATACCTTTTCAATATATTAAAACGAAAAGTCTAGTCTGGACTTCTGCATTATATTGTTAGTGGTCCTAGTTAGTGACAACTTGTCACACATTAGTTATTACTAAGGCCCGGAACTTGATGACCTAAAAATATATAAAAAAAATGCACTGTAAAAAATGCATAAAACAACATTGAAATGTTAAGAAATAACATAAAAAAATGACATAAAAAATTTATATTTGACATTCTTTACACTCGAAAAAAAAATAATTTGGAATAATTACGTGAAATTCCTTCTTTGTTGAAATTCTTATACTACTACTGTAAACAATATGTTTTATACAAAGTAAGCTCTTCCGCCGTCATCTGCGGAATGGCGAAATCGTGTACAATGTACAATAATGTAAGGCCGAGGGCACACCAAAGCAGTGCGGTGGCGGGGCGTTTGCAGCGCACTACATGTAGTGCCACATGAAAAATAAAACACTAGTTATCTTATGGGAATGCCCACATCGATGCAGTGCGGCTGTGGCGCATGAAGTGCACAATAATAATTATTATATGTTTGAAGTATTTTGAATAGTTATACTTTATACGTCTTAAGTTGTAGAAATTTTTCTGTTATTATAACTAGAAAAAATTTAGTCTAGTAAAGAAATACTGTTTAAGCTATAATTATTTATATATTATATTGTAAGGCACAAAAAGAAAATAAAAAAATTTCGAGAAGGGCGATGTGATATCCAACAAATAATTCCATAGATAGTTTCTTATTTTAAAATTAAACATTAATTATTGTAAGATTAATACTTTGGCTGTAACTAAGTTTAAAAGATATCTTTCAAATAACAATAATAGATACTTACATTCATAGAACATATTTTCTTTTGGATATAAATAATTATTCCTGGTATTGCGAGAAACCAACACTTAGCTATTTTATTCTCAAATAAGCACACTACATTTATAATTTTCGAAATGGTTAGTAGAAGTAAATGTAATGTCATAATACAAATAACTAAAATAAAATAGTTCAAAAAGTTCTTTCAGAATCTAAAATGTGCGTTAATTCAATACACCGATATCCCCGAAAAAACTGGGTAAAATCACGTTTATTGTACACGTTTATCTAATAATTTCATTTAATACTATAAAAATATGATTTTATAACCATTCTAAATGCGAGTCACAACTACTGATAAAATATGGAATTATAAATTTTACCATACTTGGTTGATACACTCCTGTGACCTGTATAATATGCATTCATTGTGCGTTTATATTTATCAATGTCAATATATCTCTCAATAAAGTCACCAGCCTGTGGTGGATTTAAAAAAAAACATAATGTATTTTTCACATATTTAAAATTGATGTATTTTTTTTATTATCACATACCTATTATTTATCGGGAACGTTTAAATCATTATTCATCCGTTACAGTGTGCTGGCACACAATGTTGTATCAGATAGTTCGAAATACAGTTCAATAAAAAAAAAAAAAAAAAAAAAAAAATGAATACGGTACGATAAGTCAGGGACGATGGTTTGCGAAGAGGGGGAACAAGGACATTTACCCTGTGCCACGCGGTTCAATAATCTGTGTAAAATGCTCGCGGTTCTTTTACCTACTGCGTGGTTTATACAAAAATTTGCATAATGTCAAATAAAAAATAATAGTATAATAAATTACAGATAAATTTGAACATTATTTTGTTTATCATTTATTTATATGGATGATGGATGACTGTCAATAATCAATAAATGTGTTTTTTAGGGGTTGCAATTGTGTTTATTTTAAGATTCTTAACTAAGCGAATTAGTTGCAGGGTTTGAAACCGCTACTAAAATTTTCGGTTACCACAATAGCGGTAATTAGTTTTTTTTATTACCGGTTACTGGTCCTATCTTTAATGATAACCAATTACCGGTACTATATTCAAGACAATAGGTTACCGATTAAAAGTGGTAATTGGTCCAACATTTTAACGATTACCGATATTCACCTTTCACCAATATGGCAATATAATATTATGTTTGCGCGGGCATTGCCACATGTCGAACACAACGTACCTGTGGGGTGGTAATAGAATATAGGCTCAATATAGTAACTATTATAAATAAATAATTTATAAACTTGACATTTTATTGGTAATCGGTATTTATAACCTTCGGTAACCAGTAAACGGTTCTTAACCTAGCAATTGTTCAGATTACTGGTAACCGCTAACCTGCAGGAATAAATATTTACATAAAATAACTGTAAGCGGTTCCTTTTTTGTTATACATGGAAGTATTTTCGGCTTTTTATTACTACTTTTATTTTTATTCATGGAAGGTAAGTGAAATATATTTATATTTTAAGAGAATTGAACAAAATAAGTGTGTAAATCACTGGTTTGAAAATTAAAACTGTTATAAATATGATTTTATTTTCAAAATTTTAAAATATCATTTACGTACATATGTATTATTAAGCATTGTTTTTAATTTTATTCAAATTTTAGATTTTGAGTGATTCGAAGAACTTAGGGTTTTTACAATAATATTTATTTTCATTTTATTTTTTATGTGTACACGTTTTCGTTTAGAAATACTTGTCCAAAAATTCCGAACTGTAATTTTTTTAAACCGGATTTACCTCTAAATGGTGATTTAAAGAGGTCATTTTTCGAAATTATCAATTGTATTTTTTAAATTTGGGAAAACTACCCGACATTTATCAAAAAAGAACTAGGAAACTATCTTTTATTAATCCAAACTTTACAAAAATTTAATATAGATAAACATTAATATGAGAAATATTTTGGCGCAAGAAAATTTTGATAATGTAAAAAAAAATTTTTTTGGGATAAACTAACTAAAATTTGACTAAAATGATTCAGAAACTATCTTTTTTTATGAATAAAAAGTACAGATTTATTTATTTATTATATGATTATTGTTTTTATGATTATTTTATATTTTATATGGTCAAAATCAAATATTTTATTCGGTTCTTCTGGCTCCTCTTCGTCCGTCTGCTGTATATCACCACCTTTTTTATTTTACTTGTTCGGTGAATATGATTTCCTTAATTTTATTAAATATTTACCCATTCCACGTTGAACTATAATATTTATAATAAAACACATAATGTTACATACGAACTACGTACTTAGAGTGGTATCATATTATATCATTGAACTTTTTACGATGGTTTAATATTTTTAACAACTTACGTAGGGGTTCCAATAGAAAATCTAATTTTATTTTAAATAGTGGCAATAATTTTCTCAACATATTTTGGTAGAGTTTATTTTTCTGAAAATTTTAATGGTATGTTTATCAATTTTCGTTCATTATTTTATAAGCTACGGACCTTTCGAAGTTTAGTTAATTAAGTCACTGTTAATAGGCGTATTGTTTTAGTATTTTACCGGGATGAGTATTATTAAATTATCTAGAAGTTTCCGCAAGTCATTAATCGGATGAACCGTAGGTTTTAAGACGAAACTGCTCTAAAATATGTACTTAAAAGCGTAAGACATTAATAGTTTATGTGAGTAGAGTCAGAATAGCTTATGACGTTTAAAACTCTATTTCGTTGTTCCCTAAACTATACTTATATAATATAATATGTATTGTATATAATAAAACAAAAAAAATGTTAAAAGGTAAATACACAATTATAAAATAAAAACCTATTAAATATACCTATATAGTATATATATATAATAGGTGTTTTTATTAAACATATATATATATATATAATATCTGCCCGTTGTCTTATTTTGGTGAATGAATTTGGTTTAACAGTTCTTGGATTTAGATGTCATGTTTATTCGTCAAGTTAAAAACCGTTTTGCACGGAGCAAAACTTTAAATTATACTCCCAAACCGTTTCAGAATAAAAAGCTCGAATTCATTTCGAAATAATCCCAAAATATCCCAGGTGCTGAAGACATGACAGCTTTCCGCAATCGTGAATTTCTGATCAGGACCGATGTTATTCGTTTGTTTTAAACCCTGAATTGTTTTACGTTAACTCAACTACTAAACACTATCATTTTATCAACCAACATAAAAATTTAATATAATATTTTTGTTATTAAAACAACTTTTATCATTAGTCATTACCAATATTATGTCTTATTATGTCTTAAAATTACATTAAATTCTTTTTAGTTTGAAAAAATATTGAACAATAACCAAACCTGATCTAACATTATTAATCATTATTACTTTCAACAACGAGTTATATTTAATAAAGGTTTTACGATGTTTTTTTATAGTATAAAGTATAAATGCCACAAAATGTCAATAAAAATAATAATAAATAAAACATAAAATAATTTTTATGCTTTCATTTCACGTTATTCATAATATAAATGCAATTCATATCGCACATTTTACCCAGAATATATTCCAATGAAAATCATCACTAAAAGATGTGTCATCGTATCTTCCGTGATAATTTTTGTATCATTTATATTATGTGAATTATAGCAATAAAATGAGTTACTTATTGTAACATAATTCTGTATTATTTATGTATTCAACGTGGATACAATCATATTATAACATAACAATCAAATAAATATAGCTCACACTGGTCGAAATGACAAAATTAACGGAGAAAAATTTCGTTGTGCTCTGGTGAGGTATGCGAATAGAAGGACCAACAACCATTCTACTCTTTTTTCCATAATAATTTATATGGTTTTCGTCCGCAATCGTTTACCCGGCGTTTACGTCGACCAGTAGCGCAACCAAGGGGGGTGTTTTGGGTGAAAGGACACCCTCCTTGAACCATATTTATGGAAATTTTATTCAATAAGAATTTTAAAAAAAGTCCTTTTAACCATACAATTTTATAACCTCTATTAATTCAGAAATATGTCATGGTTAAAACAAACATAATATTTCAACATTGATCACTATTTTATGAAATGTTTAACATTAGTCAATTTATAGGATTTGGGAATAATACTGAGTAAAAAGAACTACAAGGTTGATAAAACACTGGCATGTTTTAATAAATTTAAAAAAACTAATCACCACCAATCTCCTTAAAATATTGTACTATGTATTATTTTATGTACAATATTATACCATATTGGATATTTTATAGGTACTTACGTTCAGAGGTTTAGTGAAAAACTTGAGAATAGTAGATTCTGTAGAGTTGTATTATATAAAAATTAAATTATACACCATTTGTAACTATTTAACAACGACTTCAACGCGTTTTAAGAAAATGTGAAATGACATTACTTTGTGTAACGATTAATAAAAGCTTGTCAGTGCATTATTTATCAAAAGGCCATTATCTATAACGCCGAGAATATTGGACTTTATTATCTATCGGTGACGGTGTCGGAACTCAGAATGCTCAGGTTTATAGAATTCTACGAATTTAAAAATCCGTGGCAGACATTATTGTACATAAAAACCTTATGGTAAACTATAATATAATAAATTAATGGTGTTTTTTTACCACTATAATTGTTAGTATAAATAAGTTTTATTAACATCGAGGGCCCGGACGTAATATTATACACCATTTAAGAAAAATGGAATTCAACAAGCATTTTACATTAATAAAACAGTTCTATGGTCGTGTACATTAGATTTCTATAACAATTATGTTTGCAAGCTTTCATGTATATGACATTTAATAACCCCAGTAAGTACCTATCATTTTACAAACGTTAATATATATATTATGAAAATTAATTTAAAAAAAAAAACTGTGCTTTTGTTACGTCTTGCTGTTTATTTAATTTCGCATGACTTTGAAATTGGACTTCATTAGTTTCTAACACAGTGTTCAGCATCGTAATCGTATCATCATTTTCTTTCATCTCTCTGGGAAATTCGCATTATATTTTTTGTTCGTCCACGGAGGAAATTAGAATACGTTTTATATCTGCCTTTTCTTCTGGTATTCTGTACGTTTCTTTTTTTTATTTCAAGTAATTTTAATGCAATTCAAAAAGTTAATAACGTTTTTGCTTCGTACATAAAGCCATAATATTTGTACATCGAATATTTACGTTTCACGTCTGTTTCAAGCGATAGTACATCATTTTTAAGTATACGTTGTTATAACTGGAGACTTCCTTTGTTTAATTCCTACGTTTAAATTTTATTTCCTACATAATAATAAGCATATAGACATATTTTGATAAATCGTTAATATAATTTACTACATTAGCGGTTGTACTCTGACCACATACAGTAGTAATTACAGTAGTGTTTAGTAGTGGTCCGTGGAATAAATTAGCTCTCCTTTTACAATTTCTTTATCATCGGTAAAAGATGAATTTGGCAAAATGAAATGCTTGTGGCAAAATGCTTGTGCCCACTCAAGGTTATAAGGGGTTCTTTATCGTGTAAAATGTATGGCGTGCGAGAATAAGAAATTTCCTAAGAGGTATATTTGAAATTCTTATTACTCTCTTTTACAAAAAACACCGCGATCTCATGTGTAGTGTTGATAAAGCCATTTATTTGTTGTTACTTGTTAATATAGCCATTGGCCATTTATTTATTATCTATGGTACTTTGAAAAACGATACTGATACATGAATGGGATTCTGCGAGAAATTTTAAAAATCTACAATCTACATATATGTGATTATTGGTCGACTAGCAAGTGAATTCAAAAGAAAAGACTCCAATTTTTATTATTATAAACAATTTTTGTACTTCAGAGTTCACAATATGTTGTATAACTGGAGTTTAGGACTTTAAGAATATCCATTATAAATATATAGTAAAACATAGCTCATCAGTGATATTCGTTTCACTTTCACAGTACAGATAATAAAAATGTAAATTTTTTTTTTCAATATTCACATATTATATTGAATAATTAAAATCATTATTTATGGATAATACTTGTTCAAAATGTATTAATTAGAAAAATTATTTTTGAATGTAATACAACAGCTATTTGTGTAGTTATCTGTGTAAATCACAAAAATGTTGCCCATTAGGGCGATCTATAAGTCAGTAAAAACAATTCGAAACGATCGAAGACTATGTTGTTTTCCAAATTGTATTATTCATTTTATTGAATGATTTTGACTGCAAATAGTAAATAGTTAAGAGATTCAGTTATTTAATTTTAAATGATTGTGAGTTTCGTTTATTCATCAAAAATATAAAAATTCCAAGAAATAACATTTTTATTTATATCTAATATATATTTTTAAGTGCTTGTTTTTTTTTTTACATTTTTAGAGCATGTTTTTGAGTTTATCGTGTCATATACAAGCGCAAATTTCAATGTTTTTTTGTGATCTAAGTTCCGAACTCTGTTTAAAACATACATGTGAAAAGTATAGCAAAACATTTCGGCACTACATATCGTATAGTGGCACTCGCTTGTTATCAACGTAAAACCAAAAATTTTAATTCGTTTTAACTTTTAAACAGAATGTGATAGCCAAATTCTGATTTATTTTCATTATCATTTTCTGCGTTAAAAACTACATAGAAATCAGAAAAAAAAAATCTAAAATCCATTTGTTCTATATAAAATAGGTAGTATTTATTTAACATAGTGCTCGCCAAAATGTCAACTTTAAGGTGCCATAACTCACAAACTATTGGTTTCCACAAAATTATTCTTGCGCCATCGTTCTCAGCGTCAAAAACTATATTAGAGTAATAATAGAAAAAAACATTTGAAAAATTCGTGTGGCCTATAAACTAGATTTATGCAGAAGATTTTATTGCTAATATCAGTAATATCTATATATCCTGTAGCGTAATTGAGAAGGATCAGAGGGTGTGGTAACGTCCGAGTCCATAATATATGGAGGCTTACAGAGGCTTCATGGACGATTTTTTTTTCATGCTTCAAATATGAATATATCTATGTATTTAATTTATTTTTAAGAACTTTCAGTCAAAATATCATACACCGAACGTTCATATAGTATACGATTTTACCAACATACATAATATGATAAGTGTTAATGATTATGTTGTTCCCTGTATTGCCTATTTAAAACGTTTCGCTCCTTTGCACAAATTTTGAAGTAAGGCGATAATATGTATCTCCTATGTATATTATGTTACAGTAAAATACGTTAAATTTAAATTAACGCTATATTATCCAGTAATTAACGTCTGCAGTAGATAATTAATGAATAATTTTCAAGGTTTATAACGTTATTTACTAAGAATTTACGTTAGTTCCAAACAATATTCGTAAATTATGTTAATTGCATTTAAATATTTGTATTAAATATTATTTATTATTTTATTAATGTTATTATTAAAGAA
Organism: Stegophylla sp. TES_Ste_2020; assembly: GCA_025469315.1. NCBI lineage: Eukaryota > Metazoa > Arthropoda > Insecta > Hemiptera > Aphididae > Stegophylla > Stegophylla sp. TES_Ste_2020. The sequence goes on from JAIPRM010008611.1 coordinate 11,080, forward strand.
CTGGCATTTTTAATTGCATAATTTCTCGGCTACTCGACAGGTGCACTTATTACTTATTCACTTCATCTTTACTGTGACATTTTTAATAACGTCGAGTGTCCATAAGACATTATAAGATATTCATTATAGCCCGCACTTTAACGAAATTGTACCTATTTTTCTCTTTATGATGTAAGAACAGTTTTGAAATCTAGAAAAATGTCGTTCCATGCTACAAGTATTAATGGATCTCGTTCTTTAGTGTTTTATAAAATAATTTTGGGAACGTAATTCAACTATAAATACATCAAAGACACACAATTAAATTTTGTATTTCATTTTACTTACCTACATAATTTATAAAAATAATTTTCAACATGATGTCTCATTATGATATTCATAAATATATGTACAGGTTAATAACATTTATAAATACAGCAAAACTTCTATAAAATGATATTTTTTATTAAAACCTATGATTTACACCGTTAATTATACGTAAATTTGTCTCCATTTGACAAATTTAATGTTTTTATATAATGTATATAAGTTCCTTGGTCAAAAAAATATATATTATTGAATACACAAAAATTTGAATAATTCATTTCTAAAAACGATCATATTTGAAAAAACATATTTTGAAAATACATTCTTTTGAATTTTCTTTCGTTTTAATAAAGAGAATTCACACATGTCAACTTTGTAAAATAAAAATCGCAATGCAATTGCCGAAATGTCCCCACGTTGCACAGCAAGCCGAGGAAAATTTCTGATTTTCGGAGCGAAGCGAAATCGATCAAACACCCGGTGAACAAATCTATTTTATGACTATTATTTCATCGCCTATTCAAAGTAAAATCCTTTCAAACTTTATCGATTCACGTCCATGTCAGTTCAAATGATAATAGTTCGAACAAACGGAAGTTTTGAAAATATGATGATTCAATTCGACATTTTTCAAACTTTTTCTATACATCCCCCCTTTCTTTTTGTCATTATTTTGTTAAATAAACATTATTTTGTAATTGGACGTAGACTAGAACTGATATATACGTTTAGAAAAGTGAATAAATCGACAAATACTATAAAATGGAAGATAGTAGAATGATGAATGGCAATATTGCTTGACCGGACTTGACGGGAAAAGTCGATAACGATTAAATTAACGCGTTTCTTCTTGTATCCCTACAATAAATAATATACAACTTCAATGGTGTCCTTTTTAAAATTAAATCGTTTCGTTTTTTTTTCCATCTTTGTTTTTTTCGAATCAACAAGTGCACCGGGGAAAATCTTTTTTCTCTACGGGAAACTTTGCAGTCCTCTGAGACATGAACATGAGGATGAATTAAGCTTATGTAAATACAATAGTATATTGTGTGACGAGGGCGGGAAGTGAGCAATTTCATATGCGGCCGACGTGTACGGCACGAGCAACAGGCGAGGGCTGCTTTTTGTCCAAGACCGAAATCGCCTTCCCGCACGAGTCATATTTACTATTTTCGTCACACGTCATGTGTTTACAATACTCGTTGGACAACTTATTTCTCCATGCCAACGGGCTGCAACTTTACCTCCGTGGGTGGTAAGTAGTCCAGTTTCTACTCGCTGGACGGATAGTGGACACCGCATCTACCCTTATCGAAAATTAAACTTTCAATACAAGTGTGATAAAAATATATTTGATTCCGGCTTTCTTGTCTATACTCTTTTTTGTTTTTTTTTTCTAAAGGCAAGCAAAAATTTAGAAAAATGGCTCGATTTTATAGGAACCTAACTTGCATAGAATAGTTGTTACTCGGGCTTCTCGCCTAATAAACAGTTGTCCAATAGCATCTTGTAACAATTATTTAGTAGTGCCTAAATTAATTTGTACAAAACACGGGCACTCTATTATTTATTGTTTATTATATGTAAAACAGAATATGATCGTTTTAGTAATTTTTAGTAAAATATTTGGTTTTGAACTTAAAAGTTTTTTATTAGGAATAGTAAAATTTTAGCATATTTTCGCCTTTCAATGACTGATGTGTACAAAAAATTATTCAAAACTAAAATGAATAATGTAAGGTAAGTTTCTTCCTTCTAGAACGTCCTTAATTCAAACAATTAAGGCGTTAAAAGTGGCGAAAATGTCGAGTTTTCCCCAGAGTGCCGTAATTGTATGCTATGGCCACTGTTTACTTTACTTTAATTTGCTCCGTTTATTTCTCGAGGTAAAGTTCATCTCATACTTAAATAAGATATCAAAATATTGTCTACTTTATTTTTGGATCATGTAATAAAGGTAAACTACTGACTCATTAAGTGTACAGATTCATATCAGAGCCACGTCCTTGTTGTATCTGTTATGTCTAAGTCCTGAAAAACGATTGAACTTTTGCAATTATTTTAAAATTATGTGATTTAAAGAAGTCAAAAGAATAAATGAAGATCGATCAGATACTTTGTACTGCATTCAATTTCTTGCCTCGTTCAGTGTTTTACATAATATGGTGGTTAAATTATATGTCCTATGCATTGGGCTAACTGTATTATTATTATTATTATTATTATTATTATTATTTTTTTGAATATTATATGAAATTATTATACTAGGTAAGGAAGCGGAAATATGTAAAAATATGCAAACACATTAAAGTATTAACATCATCTGATACTAACACAAATTAGCATAATGTTAATATGTACTTTGAACCCAAAGTCTGGATGAAAATGTGAAACGAGTTGTAAACGTTCACTAAAAGTTTGCGTTAATATTGGCTCAACGAGCCTTTTTTTTTCTAATTAACTTTTAACGACTAACTTAAATTAATTGCTTTTTCACTTACGTAAAATCAATGTGAGTTAAAATTAAGTTTTAATCAGATAACTTTACACTTTTTCGATTATTTGTTCCGCTTAAAGCTTGATTGATAACAGACTACTATTGATCAATATTTTATAGCTAACTAACAGCTCTAAGTATAAACACAACAACGGTTAAATAAATGAACAAAAATTATTTAAATCTATAGGCAGCATATCGAGTCATAATCATCAATAAAGCCTTAGGACAACAGTGTTTGATACAACCTTAAAAAAATTTGTAAATTTTTATCTTAACATTTTTAGCTTTAATAAACCTCTTTCTTAAAAGATATTTAAAACTTATTAATTAAAGAATAATTAGCTGCTTATTATTATCATTTTCTTTTGATGTAATCTTGTATTTATAAATATATTTATTTTATTTTAGCGACTTTTTAATTATAAATTATATTAATATTATAAAATCAATGATATTATGTACTTTTTGACTTTTTATGATTATATATCATAAACTTCATTTTTTATTTTAGGATTAACAAATTATATGACATTAATTTAAAGAAATATATTCCCAATAATATGTTGTAAGTCTCTAATGTATGTAAACAAATTAAATAATATTATATAACTACGGGAGTAGTAAGATACGAGATTATTTAAATATCATTAAGGTATTTTTACTTTTCAAAACAATACAATTGTTTTACCTAAAAAAACATATTTTGAATTTTAGAAAATAAATTAATGTAAAATCATATTTTTTGTATATGATTTTTAAAGAATATTAGAGTAATATTTTCAATTTTTTAAGAGAATATTATTATCACTTTATTTCGGGTATTATTAGAGAATATTATTCCGACTTCTAGTTCATTATCTTAACGCTATCTATGAATAAGTTTTTGTGCGTAGAATTTCGATAATTTATTTTGGTATTAAATAACATTTCCGTAATGTTTCGCCAGAGGCCACTCCGTAACTTGATGTTTTAAGATCAATATAATTTAAAAACATACATTCAAAGAATTTCAAGAGAAATTTAAAACTTCATAAACTCATATTCGTACGCTTGGACACGATTATTAATTTAATAATAATTGTGTTCAACTTCCTAAGAGTATTTATATTTTGAGTTAGGTATTATAATAAATATTATACAAATATATAAAAAATATATATATAGATATGTATACAATTCTTTTGACCACGTATCCTTACTATACTTAACGTTAGTAAAAACCCAGCTTTCTCAATTTTTCAATTCAATTTACCAAAGTTTACAATTAAGTAATATGAACCCACGCCACTATCTAGGAAGTAGGAGGAAGTAGGTATAGCTTACATGAATACGTGCTATAATTATAATGCTCGTACGACGGGTACGTTAAAACCATAGCATGCTATAATTAAATTTGAAAACTATCAATATGGCTTCCTGAAAACAAATTTTGATTAAAAATTTTAGATTCTGAACGTTAGTGAAGAAGTTTATGTTTTTACAATGATGTTTATTTTTATTTTTTTATTTTTTTTTTCTTCTCTGTAAACACTTTTTCGTATAGAACCACTGGTCCAAAAGTTTCGATCAGTAACTTTATAGATCCAAAATCGGATATAGTTGGTACTTTTAAGAGGTCATTTTTCAAATTTCTCAATATTTTTTTTAATAATGCGAAAAAACTGAAAAAAAATTTTGAAAAAAGCGGACATACTTCGCACGATGGGTGTACTTCGCACGATGGGTGTACTTCGCACGACAGGTGGTATTCTCTTGACGGGCGTATTATATTTTAAAGAAACGATAAATCATTTCTTC